>CAUYON010084177.1:0-82223 GCA_963573935.1 Arctocebus calabarensis | reverse complement strand
CCCCCCCCCCCCCCCCCCCCCCCCCCCCCCCCCCCCCCCCCCCCCCCCCCCCCCCCCCCCCCCCCCCCCCCCCCCCCCCCCCCCCCCCCCCCCCCCCCCCCCCCCACCTGCTAGAAGCAATCGAGAGGAAGCGTTGGGTTTCAGAGGACATTGGTGTCACAAGGCCGTGTTGTGAGGCACTGGGGACAGGAGGTGAGAGAGCTGTCCATACCTGCCCTCCGTTATCCAGATCCTGGAACCCCACCCAGGACCCACAGAGCAGGGGCTCCCTCCCCACCGCATGGAACTAGGAACATTAGGACCACCCAGTCCCCTTCTAACATTGTCACAGAAACAAGGCGCGTCACCCCTGGTCCCAGTTCTCAGAGTCAGAAAGACCTGAGTTCATGGCCCAGCTCGATTCCTCGTTGACTGTGTGGCTTTGCGTGAGTCACTTTCTCAACCTCTCTGGGTCCCAGTGTGTCTCTCTGAGTTGTAACAGGATGAAGGGACTAATAAGGACAGGAGCACGAAGAGTCGAACTCATCTTTGTCTCATTACTAGTATTTTTATTACTTTGCTTCTAGAGACAGTCTAAGCAATTCCCTGACACTTCTCCCTTAACCCTCGCACCTGCCAATGGGACCCCTTCCTTCCCACTGTCGGTCTCATCCCCCAGCCCCAATGTGTTCAGAGCATTTCTAGCCAGAAACTCAGAGTGTGTTTCTCACCAACAGCTTCTTTGGACATACTTTGTTCTTGTGGATGTCAAATCTTCTACAAGGAAGAGGGTGGGCAGCTGGGAAGAAAATACAAGCCAAGGGAGGTGGAGTTGATTTTCTTGAGCAAAGGGGGCTCAGAACTGCTAGCCAAGTCTTGTGTAGAATGAGGAAATACTGGCTTAACGATAGTCCCTTTTTAACATTTCAGACTCTACAACATATGCACACTTTCTCTTCAATGCTTTTGATACGGACCACAATGGAGCTGTGAGTTTTGAGGTAAGTCTTGGACCGTTTTCATAGCATTTGACTTTAGACACTCAACAACCAAACTCGAATGTTTCTATTACAAAGACTCAGTTAGAGTTTGGCTGTCTGATCACTTTCTTTCCCTCCTGGAATGGCCAAGAAGCTCCCCTTATCTTTCAAAGGAAATACAAATGCCAACCCACATTTAGTGTGTTTTCTGGCGTTTTATATCTGCTTGGACAAGGAAAGTCCATTTCCTTAACTGTGTCTGAACAACCCCAGAAGGCCAAGGATTGAACTGACATTTCTTGGTACCTCCTGTAGGCCGGTCACTGTGGTAGGACTTGGAAACACAAAGATGATAGTCAGAGGCTGTTCCGTGGAAGGCCCAGAGAATGGGGTAGCCAGGCAAAAAAATAAATGTAGAAAAAAATACTCTATTCACCAGCTGGAAGTTTTGTAAGCACATTTCTTTTTCGATCAGAAACAGAAGAGATCGAAAGATTAGAGGAAGTATGCAATGTTGTCATGAAGTACTATATATAAACATGTAGTAGAATGAAATGTCTTAGTTACATAGTTTATTTGCATATACACACACACATATATACAGAGATGTCATTCATATGATTCAGGTGGCACAATGCAGGTCACAGATAATCCTGTGTTATATTTGATTCTAAACGTTGGAGGCATAAACCACACACTAAGTCTGATCAGCTGCAAAGATCGGAGCCTTTAATTTTTGTTAGGACACCTGTGCCAAAAAAAAAAAAAAAAAAATTGTATAACTCATCTGCTTGCTTCCATTCTGATTGGCTGTGTTTGGCTTCTGCAGAGTAGAATTATACATTATCTTTGTAATCCCTGTCCCTCTGTTTAACGAACACATGTGCATGTCCGTACACACACACACACATATGAAAATGAGGTCATTTGGGAGACACATTTTTGGAGAGTGGGAGAGGATGCATCTTACACATGGGCAGAAATCTCAGTAAAGGCCCCGATGAAGGAAAGGAAGACAGAGGGTTGAAGGGGCCCAGGAAGGAGAAGGTGGCTATTGGTGGCAGGAGGGCAGTGGCAGGGAGCCTGCCCAGCAGGTCTGAGGGACAAGCAGGGCAGCGAGATTGGGGATCGCCGCTGGTTCCACAGGTCAGGATCCCCCCAAAGCTGGAGCAGCTCAGAAGCAGAAAGGCTTGGGATGGGATGGGAAGCAGTGGGCAGTGAGGCAGAGGCCAGGCAGAGGGGATCAGGCCCGGGAACCAAGGGAGAGCCTGGAAAGAACAGAAAACAAGGCGATCACGGAGAAGATACAATACAAAATTCAGGAGCGGAGCGGGAACGCCAAGGGAAGGAGGCCACAGCCTCATCCTGACAAGCCACATGCAGTGTGCCCAGGAGCTTGGACTACGTTCTAAGACATGAGGAGTCCTTGAGGAATTTTTGGCAGGGATGTTAACGTCCTGAGCTGTGTTCCTGGAAATACCAAGTGCAATTAACAGCTATTTATTCCAAGAGTCCAGATGGGAACTGATTGTGGAAGCCTGAATTGCAGTGAGAGCATTTGAGGTGAAACAGGAAATGAGTTCGAAAGACATTAAAGTAAAGCTGGTAGAATTATAGTTCAACAAAATCACGTTTAAGAGAACACAAGTGGCCATAGGCAGCCAGGTGGGTTCTAGGGCTTCGCGGAGTCAGGATGAGAAGGGAAAGGGGCAGCCGTCTACGGCGTGGCTCAGCCACTGCTCGTGTCCCGTGCTGTGCCCTGTCCTCGTGCAAACTGGATGACACTAATAGAAAGGTGAACTCACTTAACGTCACCAAGGGATATCTCTGAGAAGTGACTAGAAGCCGAAAGTGGCTGAGGCGAGGTAGGGACTGAGAAGTGGAGGTGGACAGTTTACCCCGGGTAAGGAGCAGCAGTTAGTAGGGGACGACAGGCAAGTCTTCTAGGCAACAACGTCGTGTGACGTTTCTTCCTCTGTAAATGTCAACTTAAATCATCCATGCTATGCTGCATTTGACCAACTAGATTAAGTACAGATCCAGTACAGTCTTAATTTTCCTAGAACATAAAAGTTAAAAAATTCTGTTTTTTTGAGACAGTCTCACTCTGTCACCCTTGGACAGACTGCTATGGCAGCATAGCTCACAGTAACCTCAAACTTTTGGCTTGGACTCAAGCAATCCTCTGGTCTCAGCCTCCCAAGGAACTGGGACTACAGGTGCCTGTCACAATGCCTAGCTATTTTTCAGAGACGGAGTCTCCTTCTTGCTCAGGCTGGTCTCGAACTCCTGAACTCTGGCGATCTACCTGCCAAGGACTCCCAAAGTGCTAGGATTATAGGTGAGCCACCACACCTGACCTCAAATACAAAACTCTAATAGCTGGTTTGCAGAAGATGAGGAAGGCTAATACTGGTAGTTATTTCAATAGTTGAAATTGCTTATGTATCAGAAATAGACCACTGGTTTTCCCAAGGCCCACATTATAACCAATTTTGCATGTAAATTTAGCCTGGTATTAATGATATGGCACCGTGCATAAGATTGCTTTTATAATATTTATGTAAAATACTGGTAATTGTGATGAACGTTGATTATGATTTGGAAAATTAGTTGTAATGGTTATATATGATATGCATGTTGGTAAAATGCCTTTCCTTTTAAAGGCCAACTAATGGCTAAATGAATAAAGGTTGAAGCAAAATAGAATTTAAAACTAAGCTATTTCAGTTAAATAAATGGATTCCCTACCCTGGAAAGTCCTTAGAAAACAGAAATGGTTAGGGATTAAACACTTTTTGGGGTAGCAATAGCATTCTGGGAGGTATAGTACAGAAACCATCTGATTCCACGATGAAGGAAAAATGGAAGTTTTCCACTTAATTTGCTTGAACTTGAAGGGCAGAATGAATAAGACAGGAGGGACCTGGCTTCTAGATATGACAGATCTGTGCCACCAAATGACTCGAGGCCCTGGGATGAGTATTTAAATTCTCTGGGCCTTAGTGCTCATATCTGTAATACATCAGTTACCAAAGAACCATTGCAGGATAAAGTGAGGATTAAAAATCATAATGTCAGTTAAAGCTTTGGCTGTATGCTGGGTACCAAATGTGTGCTCAATATATATGAGATGTTAACTATAGCCATTATTAGTTGGGGGATTTTTCTAACAAATACAATTAATAATAACATCAATCATATCATCAGCCAGTAACGCAACGACCTGTAAATGCTTCATTCTCAGCCATGGCAGTCTTGGAAGGGCAGGTAATGTCCCTGGCGTAAGACCCAACACTGAGGCACTCAGTAAAGATTTGGTAGATGAATAAAGTTCACAACTAAACAAGTACAGGATATTATAAAGTCAAATCTCTAAGCCTTTTTCCTTCTTCAGCCTTCATAATAACAGAATGGAAACCAGAATCCAATACAGACCCCTGCCCCTTATCATTTTTGTGCATTAAAGGATAAATGTCACCTCCATGCACAGGGTAATTTGTGAAGTCACTCTCTGAAAATTATGGCTGTCACCACCGTTATTTTAAACTTGCCACTTTCTACTTGAGAGATTTCACTTACCGCTCAAAAAAGTGTGGAGGAAAAACCTTATAAGCCACTTTTAGTTTCCCATTTTTCTTTCACACAAAATAGTCGTTCCTGTTTTGAAATTACTGTTTACTGATATCATCCCACAAGCTAGACAGGGCTGCTAAAGTGCTTTGCTATCTTTTAATGTAAGAAGTTTCCAGATGTATCGTGTTTAAGGGGAAGATAGGAATTTGGCGTCCGAGTGTGAGTCAGAATATCTAGGGTGAAAGGAACAGGTCTGGGAAAGGGAGGAACATTTTTTCCAGACATCTTACGTTGTTTTTAAATGTAACTATATAAATGTTACCTATTTTAAAAAACACACGTTTTGAGGTATTGAGACAGAGGGAAAAAAGTTACAAAATGATGGAATTTGGGAAAAAGAAAAAATGCAAATTCACCCCGAAGGCCACTTTTGAATTTTCCTTCTGCTTTTATTCTTCCCTAAAACTGGATAATGGACTCTAAATTCATCTGTATGGTTAACCCCATTGTACATAACAACAACAGGTACATGTGATTGGATCAGGTTAACAGGGCTGGTCCGCAAGGCAGTGAATCAGTTTGACCAGGATATAAACTTAGGGCTCTATTTCCTGAACACTAACAGAGTTGATGCCCTTGCCAGGAACTTTTGTAAGCAGGCTAACTCTTTGAATCCTCATAAAACCCTTAAGTGGATACTATTGATATTAGACATATATTTTAAAGATATGAAAACAGAAGCAAAATGTTAAGTTCCGTAAAGACACAAAGCTATTCAGTGATGTACTGGAATTTGAATCCAGGAAGTCTGATTTCCAGCTTCACGCTCCTAACCACTGCCCACGTGTAAATTATAACTGGATTTCTAACTAACAACTACAGGTGGGCCACCTCTTACGGACAAGTGCACTTCTTGTTAGCAAATCTTTTTATTGGAAGTATGTTAAATGTGTGCTTGATGTATGCTTATATTTTTTAAAAATACAGTGTTTTGGAGGTGGGAGGTGTTTGATGTTTTTCGTTTGAGACAGAATCTCATTCTGTTGCCATGATGTCATAGCTCGCAGCAACCTTGAACTCTTCATGCCTTAGCCTCCTGAGTAGCTGGAACTAACACCATGATGCCTAGCTGTTTTTTTTTTGTTGTTGTTTTTGTTTTCTTTTTTTAGCAGAGAGAAAAAAAGAAGGTCTTGCTCTTGCTCAGGCTGGTCCTAAGCACAGCAATCTGCGCTCTGCGGCCTCCCTGCTTGCTAGACTCACAGGCATGAGGCACTGCCCCCCAGCCTTAAAATACAATGGGATTCAATTCTTTTCAGCACATGGAGTGGACTTGCAGAGGAACACCAACAGCACTCATGCTCCAGAGTCTTGCTGTTCGAGTGCACGTTCTGATACAATTTCTAGTGCAGCAGTAGGATTGAATTCACAGCTCTCAATTAGAAAGTGTGAATGTTAAGACTAAGGAGTGGTTTATAGCTACAAAGCACTCTGGAGAAACAGGCGATCAAGGACTCGCTAATCTGCTAAATAAATGATTCAACATCTGGAGAGTGATAACCCTGGCTCCCCTCATTTCAGAGGTAATGTTAATGGAATTTGGTTTTGGCTTTCTAATAACGTCATATAAAATTGTTATTTTTATCTTTTGCTTTGTTTTAGGATTTCATCAAGGGTCTTTCCATTTTGCTTCGGGGGACAGTACAAGAAAAACTCAACTGGGCATTTAATTTGTATGACATAAATAAAGATGGCTACATCACTAAGGAGGTAAGAAATGCCTTCCCGACACAGCTACAATTTGGACCATTTTCATTTCCTAACTTTAAAATGTGAAACAATTGCAATTGATTTGAAAATAGTTTTTTTTTTTTTTAAGGAAATCCAAAATATTTTATGTGGTGGTGGATGAAAGATATATTATCATGAAAAATTTGGAATGGATAGGGATAGTTGATGGCAAATCTCCAAAGTAAAAAACATATAACATAGAAGGATTGCACCTTTGTTTCCTATTGGTATCTTAATAAATGTTGTTAATGGAATAAAGACTGTGGTGAGAATCAGATGGAAGGAAAATGCATCTAAACCGTGGTGGGATGTTTGACCTGAAACCTTTGTTTATTCTCACATCGTGTGATCAATAAGGAAATACAATTTTACAATCATACGGATTGTGCAATGTCTTGATGAAATGGTGGGGTCTCCAAACACACTTTGAGGCAGACTATCTGAAAAAAAAAGCTCACACTCCAGATTAAGACACTCACATCCAGGGTTTATTAAACCAATTTAGGCTGGCCCTGTGGCTTATACCTGTCATCCCAGCATTCTGGCGGCCGAGGCAAGTAGAGACCAATAAGACCAAATTATGAAGTGTTCACATATGCGAAGCGTATCCTGCAGTTTAGCGCTTCCTGTGTGATTGGTACACTCTGAACATTTATTATCCAGATGCCTGAGTATTAAGTACCTCTTGGTCCTTCAATTCCCTTCTAGCCAGTTCATGAATTCTATGTCCTGCAACTTCTTGCTATGAATCTATACTCAAAACATCTAAAAGGTTTTACCTGTTTATAAACTATAAACCACCTTATCATTTACAACAGAATTGAATACTCTAGAAGTATTATTAATAGATCTATATTATCAACCTAATCCAAACAGTTTTAATATAGAACAAGTATGAGAAAACAAATCTGAATGTCTAAGTAATTAGATATTATTTTTACTCTCATCAGAATGAAAATGACAAGGCAGAAACTAGATTTTGTTTTAATAAAAAATTGGTAAAACGCCAAAGTGTCTCTTAGGGTCAAATATTTTGTGGATTACTTCTTTGGTTAAAGCTGTAGTAGGAAAAAAAGTAACAATACATATCCTAATGAGCTTTGAGACTCACCAACTAATTTTAGCAAGTCTAAAAGGAGTTTATCTTACACTCCATATATGGTGTGCAGTATATTTCATTCTCAATAAAAGGAAATTAATCATTATATAGAACAAAGACAGTCTATGCAATGCTTACGGAAATCCAAATATTAAATCAGAGTATTTATTTCCTAATCACATTAGATACATGGAAACCTGCTTCATTTTGAGACCAAGAGCAGAATTGATTCTTACATTCTTACTCTGGCGCTTTTAAAGCAGAAAATGATGTGTTGCCTTGTTCTTTGGGACAACCAAAAGTCATCTAATGAAGAATCAAAGGAAAATCAAACATTTTAAATTAAGTTGGAAAAACCCGTCCAATCTTCTGAGCTGGGTTTCTTCATATGCTGTGTGTAGCCTGATGCGAGTGTCTTTTACTTTCCAGGAAATGCTCGACATTATGAAAGCCATATACGACATGATGGGAAAATGCACTTACCCTGTCCTCAAAGAAGACGCTCCGAGACAACATGTGGAAACGTTTTTCCAGGTAGGAAAGAAAAGAAAAATCAAGGAGTCATAAGAGCAAATTTCCTGATATTTGCAAGATATCATGATGATTCAAAAAGGAGGCAAAGGAGAAGAATATTTACCATCCTAGTAATCTACACATTTTAATTTTGAATTTAACAGTGAAAACTGCACAGATGGAACATTCCCTGTGTCCTAGATGGAACACTAAGCAAGTCTTATGGTTCACCAGTTTTTTCTTTTCCTTGAATTCTTACAAGAACCTCCCAGTGTAAATCCCCATTAACCTGATTTTATAGATGAGAAGAGTGAGTCTCTAGCAGTGTCAGCAAATCCCCTGAGCTTTGTCGTATTTAGAAGCAAGATTTTACCTGGGGCAAAGAAACTCTGGTCCTCATTACTTTGAACAAGGAATAGTCTAAATGATTCTTCTAGGAAACTACTAGGTTCTGCCATGATGCAGTTTCTCCACATAAAACAAACACTTGTGCTTCTCTTCAATAGCTTCAGCTAATTCGGTTCAGTTGTAAGGGTATCAAGGTGTAAGTCTGGGGTTGGGTGCAGAGGCTCATGTCTGTAATTCCAGTACTCTGGGAGGCTGAGGCAAGTGGATTGCTTGAGCTATGAGTTCAAGACCAGCCTGAGCCAGAGTGAGACCTCCCATCTCTTAAAATAGCCGGTCATTGTGACAGGCACCTCTAATGCCAGCTACTTGGGAGGCTGAGACAAGGGGATCACTTGAGCCCAAGAGTTTGCTGTGAACCCTCTACAAAGTGAGATTCTGTCTCAAAAACAAACAAACAAAAAGGATGTATGTCTGAATAACATATTTTGCATTTTTCTTTTCTTCCTGAACAGAAAATGGACAAAAATAAAGATGGGGTCGTTACTATAGATGAGTTCATTGAAAGTTGCCAAAAAGTAAGTAATGGAAATAAAAAAACTGTCTCTTTGGATTTCCTAATATCTAGAGTGAGTAGTGCCAGCTAGCCACTGTGAACTGAGCAAAGAATAAAGGTCCTGTGCCTAAGATCACCACTTCTACAACAGGAAGATTGAGCCTAGCACTCTGAAAACAAGCAATAATTTATGCACTCAAACACACAGCGGGAGAACACTTACCATGGGGCCGGTTGCCAATCCTGGTGTTGGAAAAGTTCCACACATACTGTGTTTTCATTCCCCGAATTTAGAGAGTATTTATCATTGAAGATAAAACATATATGCAAGATTTGAATTGCTCTTTTCCCAGATTTGCCATATGACATGTATTTCATCTAAAATATCTCCATAGATTGAGAATTCCCATACAGCCAAGTGTGATTCATAGGCCAAGATTATACCTGATTTCTAAGAGAAATATCAGTGCTTTAGTGTATATGGACAAGAAATGGCTTTGGGGGGCTTGGTGCCTATAGCACAGTGGTTACAGCACTGGCCACATACACCCAGACTGGTGGGTTAAAAACCCAGGCCTGCTAAACAAGGACAACTGCAACCAAAACACAGCCAGGCATTGTGGCAGGCACCTGTAGTACCAGCTACTTGGGAGGCTGAAGCAAGAAAATCGCTTAAGCCCAAGAGTTTGAGGTTGCTGTGAGCTGTGATGGCACAGCACTCTATGGAGGGCGACTGTTGCAGCCCCTATAGCGCTGGTCTCCATCGCCGCAGAAAGGAACCAACTAAGACGCAGATTAGAAGTACAAGCTTGTAGGAGGTGGGCTAACCTTGATCACCGGGTAGTATGAGCAATCGCAGCAGTAGCCTTTGATTGAGACAGCACAAGACAGGTGAGGGGAGTATTAGACAATGACTATGTGCCCAAGGCTCGCCATGGGCTCGGACTCTTTCTCCACAAGGAGCACCTGCAGACGAATTGCCGGAGGGCCGCCCCCCAGCTGCAAATCATCTTGCTCAGAGGTCATCTGGCTCTTGGCGTCCTCTACAGGCTACAAAGTGAGACTCTGTCCCCCCCAAAAAAAATAAATGGCTTTTTTGGCTAAACTCAGTAATGATCTCCAGCAGCAAAAGATCTATGGAAAATTTTCTCAGAAGAGAAATCTAGGTAGTTGCCTGTTATTTGGGAAACTGGGGTTAGCTTCCTTAGAATTAATGAATGTGTGGGTAGAACCACAATTAAAAATTTTTAATGTATAAAAAATTGTACCCCACATATGCATAAATGTGTTCATGATCTATGTGTATATGACTTTAAAAAAAACACAGTAACTCCCTATTAACTACCCCGCAGCCCTTGGCAACCACCATTCCACTTTTTGTGTCTATAATTTTGTGTACTCTACCTTGTGTCATTGGAATCATATAGTATTTTAAAAAAAAGATAATCATGGACACAAAAAGTCTGTTAGTGCTTCAGCTTTTCTCTTTATTTTTAAATTTTGCTCTTCAACTTTCCTGATGCCTGCTTTTCTCAACTTGAATTTCGAGGTAGTAGTCATCTTTGAGAGAATTAACTTGGTGATATCGAGTGATTTTGTTTCTAGCAGCAGAAGCCACTATTGGCTCACCCGCTATTTACCCTTTCTATAAACAGCTCACTGCCATTCACATATAGCTGACAGGTGCTCCAAAAATACCCAAAGTCCCCTTCGCCCATTCCTAAGGAGTATGTATTAACTGAAGGCAGCCACTGGGCAATTTCTCCCAACAAATCTTTTTTCTGGTGTTCATATAGATCTAACCATAATCAGTAGACATAGATAGATATGATTACTGCAAACCTTTTCCTCTTACTCCAAACCTTTTCTTCTTTCTTACTCCAATTCCCTGCCTCCCAAGCCTTAATCTCCATTCCTCAGGGAGAGCAGACTTTTATTTTTTATTTTTTATTAAGTCATTTGTACATAAATCATGAATACATTTATACCATTATGGGATTCAATGTGTTGACTATTTGTAGAAATTGGAGTGCGTACATCCTACTAATCAACATAGCCTTCACCTAATTTACCCAATTACAGTGTTAAGGCATTTGTGTTCTACACCTGATAGATCCAACTTATACTGGCAATATGCTCCATAGATATGGTCCCCCTATAACCTTCCCTCTATCAACCCACCCCCTCCCTCTCCTTCCCTCCTTCATCCTACAGTTGCATTTCATTTTTCATATGCAAGTGTGAGTGCTTATAAATTGGTTTCACAGTAGTACTGAGTACATTGGATATATTTTTTTCCATTCCTGAGATACTTATGAATAATATTTTCCAGTTCTATCCATGTGAACAGAGAAGAGTCGTGAACTGAGTGCTGGCTTTTAGCCCCCACACACTCTGTATAAAAGTCGCTGTGATTTGGCCTGTGATCTACCTGCCAGAGTTCGCGTTTTTCACATTGACTCACCTCTATGCCTCTCTCCTTTAGAAATGTTGCATTGACATTTGCAAACACTTAGTATTTGAGCGTTTGGCGTAGGTAGCTGGTGGGAGGCAGCGATAGAGGACGCAATGGTGTCTTTCTCCTAATCAATACGCTGAATGCTATTCCTGTGTTTCCCTTCCAGGATGAAAACATAATGCGCTCCATGCAGCTCTTCGAAAATGTGATTTAACTTGTCAGCTAGCGCCTCAATCCAACAGACCAATGTGAACTATTCTGCCACACTTCAAGTTGGAGCTACCACTTATAGCATAGATTGCTGAGCTTTACACGGAAGCATAGTATGCAAATAAGCTTTGTTTTCATATAAAGCAATCCCTCAAAGATTTGTTTTCCAGTTATAATAAATTTGCATCCTTTTCATAATGCCACTGAGTTCATGGAATGTTCTATCTCATTTCATACTCTGTGAATATTCAAAAGTAATAGAATCTGGCATCTAGTTTTGTTGATTCTTTTGCCATGGGATTATTCAGGCTTTCACTATCAGCAACTTTAAAATATTGGTGGTTTTTGTATGTATTTGTATGTATTCAGTCCTAAGATTTTAAATGGTTTTCTAAAATGTTGACATCTGAATTTAATTTCCAGAAATTAATTTTCATGTTTGTATGCTATAATTCCACTTATATGATTTAAGTAAACAAAATGACTACAACTAAAAAGAGAACATACTCCCAATTTCTGTGGATTTGCCACTATCTGTTAAAGACATTAATTTATCTGCCATTTCTAAGAACATTTAACAATTGGTTTATCAACAGATATCAACATATGCCTAATAAACCTTATTTTAGTAAGCATGTCTTAATTCTCCATAATACAAATTAAGTGAAGGCCTACATTACCATATATAATTTTGGATTTGTTCAGTCTTACAGGCTGTTTTCTATTGTGTCACGAAGTGGAAGCTCAGAAGGCATGAAACAAAGCAAGGATGTTTACAAATATATGCAAAGGGTCAGGGCATCTGTCCGACAGTGCACAGCAATGCTTGATAACAAACCACCCTTGACAGCCACGAAAGGCCAATTCTATCCTCTCTCCCCTGACGTCCATACAGCATGTTTATATGTCAAGTCATTCAGGGACAAAGAGACCTTGGCTGTCCCAATGCCTACTAGGAACAAACAGCAAGTATAATTCACGCCGAAAGCACCAGTGACTCCCTTACGTTGAGAACTACTACCAAGACTTAGTAGATGAGTGTAGGTGCTGAACAACTCAGCTTCACTTATTACATTATGATTTAGCTCGTCATAAAACTCCAACAATCCAGATTCTAATGATCTTAAGCAAGACTACACAGCTGCCACGTTACTGAAAATTCACACACCTTCTCTGTTGTATAGAAACATCACCAAGACAGAGAGGCGACAGTGGGAGGGAATTTGCAAACGGTCTTTGCAACAATAAATCAGGTATCTATTCTGGTGTAGAGATAGGATGTGGAACGCTGCCCTGCTATCACCAGTGTAGAAATTAAGAGTAGTACAATACATGTACACTGAGATTTGCCATCATGTGTTTGTGTAAACTCAATGTGCACATTTTGTATTTCAAAAAGAAAAAATAAAAGCAAAATAAAATGTTTATAACGCTACTGTCTATGATAGATCTTTATTCTAACAAATTTTGCAATTATCAAATTAAATACATTATTTTTTTCTTAGGACATTGTTAAGACTGTAGAAATCCTGGGATGGTGCTAAGTAAGGCAGCTGCGTGATCTGAGGATCCGACAAGGTAGCAGGGCCCTGAGCAGGAGGAGCACCAGACCGAAGGCGTGGACAGGACACACACTCTGGGTGGGCGCATTTCTGCACTGAGATTCCTCACAGATTATCTGCACCCTTTCAAATTACAGCCCTAAGCTTATCTGAGATGAAAATTGCAAAGGTCACTCCAGGAATATATGGGGGATAGAGCAAGAAAAGGGTATTTCTTCATATTTCTGGGGTACAAGGTTGTTGCTCCTATTTATAAGAGTCTCAATCTCTCACCCCCATCCTTCCCAAGTGTTCATCTGCTTTGGATTTGATGGGGCTACTCAATTCTGTATGGTACTTTTCTTGCCCATAAGATGACAGAAGGTATTATTCCTATTTTCTATTTCTCTTCCTCTATTCCTCTTTTGCAGAGTAATCTATAGTTAGCTTCCCCTACATCAAATTCTGAGCTACCTTGTAAATTATGTCTTAAAGTTATTCTAAAAAAACAAACTGTTAAATATAAGAAAGCAAAACAAAAATCACTAAATGTGTCTAAGTTTCACGACTTTAATTTCTGAAAATCTTTATGTGTATATCCACATTTAGGATTATGAAATGCAAAAATAACATTTACTTAAATACAATTAACCCCTAAAGTTTAGGTAGTTTAAAAAAGTTGCAATAACAACATGTTTGTAATAGAATATACAGTTGAAAACAATTTCTTAAACTAGAATACTGTGGAAAGAATTTTTCCAAGCATTCTATATTATAAAACCCATATTTACAACTGATTATTTAATAGTATATTCACAAGTGTTTGTGCACTATTTTATATTTCTATAGCACTGATAAATATAAAACCCAAGAAATGACAAAACATCTACAAAAGTAAGTGCACAGCTACAAACTGATCACAAAAGAGGAATAAACAGGCACTAGATATTAAATACAAACATATCTTGTGAACACATCAATGGCTCTTCAAACAAATGACAAAAATATAAAAAGTAAACCCCACAAAATTTTACTATTGTAGAACTTCTTTCCTTTATTAACTGTTCTTTTTTGTTGAAGAATAACTTTTACTATGATCCAGTGTACACTCATCTTAACCTAGTAAATAATGAAGGGTGGTTGTGATTTACAGAAGAATAAAATGAACTGCCTGAATAAAGGTTCCAGGGCTCCCATGTCAGTGTCTGACACAAGTCCCCCAGTAGTAAGATGACTTTTCTTGGCTCCCTTCTTAACAGCAAATGGAACAATATGTTGGAATTTTAGATTTGATGATAATAAGGCTTCCCTGTCAACAGAAAAAAAAATGACACTATCAGTAATACGCACAGATTTCCCCTAGTAGGTGTGATATTTGCAGCTATATGCCTAAAAAGTGTCTAAAACTCAAAATGAACAAAAAGGATAAGAATAAAATGATGGAATAATGCATAGCTTTCTCTAGGTTTAATAAAATATAAGTTTTGGTAATTTTTTTAAAAGTATCTAACTAAAGAGTCATTAGAAGCCAAACTACCAGTATTTATTCAGCTTCTACCAGTCACGTCCTTAATCAAACCTGGCCTCCCTGCTTCTCTGGACCTCAGTTTCTTGATAATAATAAACTCTACCTCTGAAGATTCTGAAGGTTAAAGGAATTTAATGTCTAACAGCACTCAGCAGAGCACCTTCCACGTGGTAAGTCTCACTCAAAAGACTGAGACAAGTGTGTGTATGTGTCTTTCTCAAGACTAATGAATGCACATATCATTAGAAAAAAATCAAATCAGGCTAAGAATGAACTGAGTTCAACTTAAGGCAAAAATCAGCACTCAAAGTAATCCAGTGATTGTTGTAACATTTTAGTTCCTCAGAGGTTAAGTGCATCGTTGTGATCTACACAAACCCTAAGAAACAGGGAGCTGCGATACTAAGAGCAAAGCTTTTTAAAGATATACTTTACATTTAAAGAAAAAGAAATACAGAAGTTTTTAAGTTGCTAGAACAGAAAGAAGGGTATTCATTAATTTTATGAAAGATTACAAAGTACCAAAGAAGGCACAATAATAATTAGGGCAAGAGAAAGTCTTTGACATGTAATTGCAATAAAAAATTTTACTTTTTCGATTATTATTAAAATATTATGTAGGGCATAAGAAGGGAACAAGAGGAGTAAGAAAACAAAAACAAACATACTGAACAGTCATTGTAACAACAAAATCTTTTTTTTAAGATTCCATATTAGCAAGGCTCAAAGCTAATGAGATTGAGTGGCTCTAAAAGAAAAATTTACTATTTCTGGGACTATACCTTTCATATTCCCTCTCCAAAGGTCTGTGGGCTATTTCTAATCTTTATTTATATCAAGATATCCCCTCTTCCCACACACAACCCCACAAAATGCAACATAATGGGCACGTCCTCTTTCTAGCTGTCTCATTTCCTGCATTGGTCCAAAGGATATGGAAAATCACCTTTTCAGGTTGAAAGTTGTGCCATCATTAGTTAGCATCTATTCGCTTTTCACAGCAAAGAAAGAGCAAACACATTGCATCAAATTCTGAGAATAGCAAGCACATTTCTGCTGAGAAGGGAACATGGGATTGACTGGTGGAGGGTCCTGCAATCTCCTCAACAAGGTGTCTGAAAGCCAATTCTCTGCTCAGGACCAACACAACAAAGAGAATCATTACTCAGTAGACTTAGGGACTCCTATCGACTTTACTCAAAGCATTCATCATGGAAAGAATAGAATCAACATGAAAAGTCACTGAAATTGGTCAATTAGGTCAGTAAGGCAAAACATAAATTTTTATGTCTGTCATTTTTAAAATGCATACAATCACACAGATTTTCTTATGACTAATTTCCTTTAGAAAGTACCTAGAATGAAACTAGGTTCTGCAATGATAAGATAATTGCATGCAACTCTATCACTAACATATGATTAAATGTAACGTTTCAAAACAAGAATCCTTTATAGAAATACAGGGTGTCCACAAAGTTCACATATAATTTAAAATAGACAGATTTTATGGACACCCGGTATTTTAAGATTAAATAATCTGAAATATTTCTCTCGAGTAATAAAAATTCAGTTAACCTAATGATTTGAAATAATACAGCAATGCAATTACCCATATTCTTGCCCTTTGAAAAGTTAAAATAATCATCTGAACTATTGTGGAGTCCGTGCGTGTGTGTGTGTGTGTGTGTGTGTGTGTGTGTATGAATATGTAAGATCATGCTATGAATTCATCCACAGACAGAGTGCAGTTGGTGGATATCCATTCAATCTTTCATTAAAAATAGACTTTAAATTTTGAGGCATGAAAGATGGTGTTCTCTCTCTTCAGTGAGCTCTAAGTTAATACTTCAGTTTTGTGAACTTAGCAACAGTCAAAACAAAAATACCTGAAGTGCTTCGAAGAAAAAAAAAAAAACTAACACTGTACCCCAGAGACTGCCAGGCAGTGACATCACAGAAGTTTAAAAGCTTTGTTTCTGCAGCCTGGGTTTGAGTCCCAGTGCTTGAAAATGGTGATCTGGTCAGGACAGAAATTCTGAGCTGTAACATGAAAAGAGCAGTACCAACTTCACACAGCTACTTGACTTGTACTTAAAACGAAATTTTTAAATGAAATAGTGTGTATATGTTAAATATACAGTCAACTTTGTAATATGACTAAAAGTAAAAAAGAAAACAATCATGACTTCAGGAATAACGTACTTACACTTCCACCATGCTGCTCTAGCTTTTGTAAAGCACTGGTGATGGGCTCTTTGAATTTCTTGTCCATTAGTCTCTTGGAAAGCTTTTAAAGTAAGATTGGAGGCAAAATGAAATGATTTGGAAAAGTAACAATGTTTATCATTTACGTAAGTAAAATTTCATAAATTTTTCTTAATTTAGCTTTCAATTTATGTATTTCAAGTAATACTGTAACTGCAGACCCTGCCCAAACTGGGCCTACTCTGTGGATAACAAAATGCCAAGTCACAACAGAGCTAAAAACTGCAAAACATGTAGCCTCAGCATGCACAACAGAAAAAGCTCTGAAGTTTAATGACACGTGGAACGAACGGTGCTTTCCCTCTGAGCCAAGACCAAGATGGGACCAGACCTGAATGCTGGAACTCTGTCATAAGTAAGAAACCCACTGGCCGAGAAGAGCTAAGGCCTCAATCCATTAACATTCAAATTTGAAGCCCTCCAATCAAAGCCTGTCAAAACAACATTCCTAAATCCTTTCCCTTGCCCTCCAAGCCCATAAACGTGCCACTGGACCCTAACCGGGGAAACAGATTTAGGCCTGCTCCTTTCTCCCTGCTGACCACTTTTGCAATAAAGCTTTTATTTCCTTAAAAGTTGGTGCCACATAGTATTGACTTCTGTGTGCATTGTATAGCAACTCCATTTATGTGATAACAATACAAATCCAATAAAATCTGCTATAGTATGCTAACTGGAGTTAAGTTTCTGTGTGCATTGTATAGCGACTCCATTTACGTGATAATACAAATCCAATAAAATCTGCTACAGTATGCTAACTGGAGTTAAGTTTTCTATGAAATAACATATTTTCCATCATGTAGCAAACATTTAGAGGACTATGTTAGAAAGTTAAGTCTCTGAAATATGTATTTTTCTACATTAAAAAAGGAAGAGAGGACAAAGAACAGAGCATTTACACGAATAATCCAGTAACAGTGGCAGGGAGAAGAGTCAAACTAGAAACCACAAGATCTCCTATCCCAGCAAACTTCCTCAATGGGCCTCAAGTGGAAAGGTAGAGCCACGACCAAAACACAGGCCTCAGCTCTGAACTACAGAACAATGCACACAGAGAGATCCAGCTGTGGATGGTCCTGGCCAGAACTTTAATGTTTGCAGCAGTGAGCAGTATCAGATTACCCTTGCTTAAAGGAAGTCTGGCCCTTACCCTTAGCTCACAGATGACAACTTCTGAGCTCTCTGAACATCCTGCCAGATAAGCCTATCTGTGTTAACCTGGGGGCTTTGGGCCACACAAGACACTCTGTACTAAGAATGTGATTTATGTTGGGGCCTCAGGATGCAGGGTATTAGCTTGACCGATTTCTGGAGAAGCTGTAAAGTCAACTACACAGCCTCATAATTGGGCCTGCCTGGCAGACCACAATAAAAATCCTGGGTCCTGGAGCTCGAGTGAGCTTCTCCAGCTGGCAATGTTCCCGCACGTTACCACACACTGTCTCTGGAAGACATAAGCACTATCCACACAACTCCACCCGGACAGGACGACGAGAAGCTCCATACCTCCTCTTCCCTGGACACACTGTCCCACCTCTGACCTTTGCCTGATTTTAATCTGTTTTGAGCCAACAAACTGTAACAGTGAATAACACTTTTTCTGAGTCCTACTCGTCTTTCTTACAAATTGTTAAACCTAAGGGTAGTTCAGGGTACCCAGTGTATATTAGACATATTCATATCAAGAAGAGTTTCTCCTGCAATGCAATTTACAGATTTAGTAAAAAACTCACAATTAAAAACAAAAAAGATGAAAAACATCGCTTTAATAAAACATGAGAGGTGTGAGCATTGCTCTCAATTCACAGCTAGTCAGCATAATACCATTATTATGTTCATTAATTCTTTTCATTCAACTTTTGAAAACTTTTTATTACAACCCTAAACTTTGCTCATGTAGGCATTTTCCATTAAAAAATATTAAAGAGAATGCCCTTCATTAGAAAAATGTCTTGTGAATGAGTAGGTTTGACCTTTATATTATTTGGCTAGGATGATGAGATGTTTTTAAGGTTTTGAGTTATTTCAAAATAATCTGAAGCCATCAAATCATGAAGAGATATGGATGGTTCATGGTACCATAGACACAATCGCTCTCTAATCCTGCAGTACTTACACTTGTAAGCAGATGCTTCAGATGGTCATTTAGACACGGGCCAACAATGACACTTAACTGCACCAGGGCGTTCAATCCTCTTTCAAACACTTCATCATCTGAATGGACCTGCAGGGTTATTGAGTTGGGAGTGTACAGGTAATGGGGAAAAGCAAAGGGAAGGGAAGATGGGTTAGAGAAAAGGGCGAGCAGGTAGGGAAAAGAATGCGATTAAACTTAAAATCAGAAGATAATCAGGAAAACACAGACTGTAAAACAGAATCCTCAATGTGGGACCAAAACACAGGCCTCAGCTCTGAACTACAGAACAATGCACACAGAGAGATCCAGCTTGTTCTTCAAAAGAAACAGAAAGCAAATTTTCAATCAGACTGAGCATTAATTAAAATATATCTAGCATACAGAAAGGATAATTTGAAGTTCATTACTTTCTCTAATTACTCAAGGTGTCCCTTTTTTCCTTCAATGCTTGTTCTAAAGCTATCTTTAAGGATAGAATCACCTTGCACTAAATAACAGTGGCATAATTCTGCATATATGTCAAAACCACAGATAAAGAACTAATTGGCAAATAGTATGAAAGGAAAAAAAGGCATGAAATACTTTAAATATATTATAGCTTTCTTTTCTACTATGTGTTTTGACATAGAAAGCACAATGACTACATGACATACCAGAGCAGCCTTCAGCACGGGGATAAGTCTAGGGAGCAAAGGAGCAGCTTTTTCTGGAGCACCGCTGACCAGGAGTAATTCTCTGAAACCTTCCTTTGACACAAAGGTATATGGATGTCTAGTCTCTCTCAGACCCTGCCAAGAACAAAACCAAAACAAATCAAAACAAAAACACCAACTTGTTATGCTAATAACAGAAAAATCAAATCCTTAGTAGGTTAAGCAAAAATCCAAAATTTGATCATTACTGCTTTCCTAATCATAATATATAAGTACAATTTCAGCAATTCCCATTTTGATTCCATTGAGAACTTGTGGAATGAAGAACATATGGTGGTCCCGCTGTATCTGAGGGAGATTGGTTCCAGTATCCCCATGGATATTAAAATCCGTGGATGCTCAAGTCCTTTATATAAAGTGGCATAGCCCATGCACCTATTCTCATAATCCTTAAATCTCTTTATACTACTTATAATACCTAATACAATGCAAATACTACATAAGTAGCTGTTACACTGTTTTTTGTATTATTTTTATATTTTTATGGTTTCTTTTTAAAAGTAGTTTTGATCTGTATTTAGTTGAATCTATGAGTGTGGAATCCACAAAAAGGGAGGGCTGACTCTATCTATCCACAGAAAGGAAGGTAAAAGAAAAAAATAATAAAAGAATAGGAAAAAAGGAGAGACAACAAAAAATAAAGAAAATGAAAAAGAAAACAAAGTAGAAGGGAAGAAAAAAGCAGAGACCAAAGGGGGAAAAAATGGAAGGTAAATGAAAACAGAGAAAAATGGAAGGAAAAACCTAATAAACAACAAAAGAGCAAAAACAATAAAAATAAATAAAAGAACAAAAACAAGAACAAAAGAAGAACAAAAAAAGAACAATAAAAAAAATGTATGTACCCTCATACAGTCTGAAAGCACACCAAACTAGTCTAAACTGAATTTACAACCACTACTTTATGAATGCTTAACTACTGGACTCCCTGCATTTACTATGATTTGAAACTTAGTGAGTTTCTAAAATATATTTCCTTCATATTTCAATATCTTATACTGAGATATTTAGAAGTCAACTATTGTACCATATGCAAAAAAAGCACTACAAAATTTTCAATATCATTTTTAAGATTGGAATGAAATATAAAAATACGAAAAAAAGATTTGTGGACATTATTTCTTGTTTTCACCCTAAATGCATCAGAAACAACTGCTACTCTCTTATGCCTGAACCAACCACTGAGAGTCAAGATTAGAGAGCCATCTAACTTTTCCTGAAGGGTGACAGCTTGAGGCTCTGTCTCAAAAAAAAAAAAAAAAAAAAAGATAAAGCAAAATGAAAAAAGCAAGAGCAAACTCTTTAAGTCCACGAAGTAAATAAGTATTTACTGTAAAATCTGCAAAGTAAAGTATTTACTGTGAAGTAAATAAGCATAATCAGCTGCAAAGTTGTGCTCAGAAACACTAATTTTGAACTCATTCGTCCCTGGGACCAGACTATCTGCAATAGTGACTCAGCATTTCCCCTCCTTGATGCTATCCTGCCTTCAAAAACCGTGGGGCCCAACACACGGACATCCAATGGGATTTACTGGCAAAATAACATGCAATGCCATTTAAAAGTATTTTTTCCCATAAACATGACAGACAGATGGAATATTTACCTCAGCTAAAGTAATAAGAAGAGGATCAAATGGAAGATTTTCAGGAGGACATTCCCACTGTAATCTGTGTTTTACTGAACCGTGGATCAATCTAAAACACAAAAGTCAATGTGACAGGAAAATATTATCACATATTAAAACGAGATCAGCCGACATACACAGTCTTTGTGGACTGCAGCCATAGTAGGACTGTCTTGTAACACGTAGAAATACCATGACTTCAAAAGATACAAGGACATTTTACAAAGCACCGTCTATAATCCTACCAATGCTCACTCTTCCAGCAAAATTGTTTGGTAACCCCACATGTGTCAAGTCTACAGTTTTGGTGCTGAAACATGTTGCTATCTCTGAATGTTAATACAAATGTTCCAGGTGACATCTTTCAGTCATAAATTACAACACAATAGGTAACCTACAGAAAATGACAGATGCAATTAAAATATAAGAAGAAAAAATGTTTTATAAAGAACATTGCTTTCAGAAAAAGATCAGTTAACCTCAACACTGAGAAAGCAGAACAGGTTTTATCCCAGGTTTGATAAGGTTTATATATGAAAACACCCAAGAAATAATCATCACGATCACACCAGAGAACTTATTCAGCACATCAAATGTCTCTTCCTGTTCCTTTGTGATGCTCTTGACTCCTCGACTGCTCTCACAGACTTATTTTCATAATATGGAGATGTCTCTGTAACTCTGTTTTTACATTTTTGCAACAAAAATTGCTGTGAGGGGGATTATTAAGAACTTTAAAATAGGGCTTCAATTCATGATATAAATGTAAAATATTAATAACAATAAATTGAAAATTTTTTCTTGAGCTGCTTTTTCACTCCAAATCCGAAAATAC
The DNA here is from genome assembly GCA_963573935.1 of Arctocebus calabarensis. Taxonomy (NCBI): domain Eukaryota; kingdom Metazoa; phylum Chordata; class Mammalia; order Primates; family Lorisidae; genus Arctocebus; species Arctocebus calabarensis. Next base: position 60,073 of record CAUYON010084177.1, on the reverse strand, counting down.
CACTTAAAACCTATATTTCTTAAATTTGGGGGGGAAAAAGTTGTGATTATTTTTTCCACAATGAAAATAAAATTTTCTATTGTTTAGAATCTGCTAAAATTAGACAATATTGTGAAGAAATAAATGCTTTTCAATAATAAATCTTAAAATGAAATCCCACTATTAGTATTCTACATTATTTTTCTTTAAAATAGCTCTTGTATCTGACTAGAAAGGTGACTAAATTCATACTGAAAACAAAAATATGCCCTTATTAAGAAATATAAACATTTTCACTAAGTTCAAGTTTTCACTGTACCAACAACATAGGATTTTTTATAGTTTCAACTTGCTCAAGCCGGTGAATGCTTAAACTGATTGTTTTTTAAAAAATGGCTCATTCAATTTCTTAAATTATTTGGGTTTTATTTATCATCTATCTTGGTAATTACACGTTTATTTTCAAATTAAAGTGGTTTTCTCTAACAACATCCAGGGGCCTATAAGTAAATAAGTCACCTTTATTTTAACCTTACTAATGAAGAAAAACTTCAATACAATTAAATTTAATATAGTATTGATTTTACACAATTATTTTGAATAAGATAGCCAGTCAAAAGTTGTATTGCTTTTACCTGCATGGTATACCGCCTTTAGAGTAAATAGCTGCAAAAGCAGAAGGGGCTCTTGACTGTTCAGCAAACTGAAATTAAAACATGAAAATATTACCATTCCTCACCTCTATGATAGCTAATCACTTTTAATCCTGCTTTTCTCAGGTAAAATCCTTAAATGATCTCCCAAGACTTCCCTTAATTTTTACTAAAACTTAAGATGGGGTCCACTAAACATTATTAACTGAAGAAATTTTTCTTTAAAAAGAAGAAAAAGAATCAAAGTATCACCACCATAAACTCTTTCAACTAAATACAATATAAGAAAAAAGGGGTAGCAAGGAGATATCAGGGCCTTCTTCAGATATTCAATTTCCTTGACACTGTGCTTCTTTATAGAAAGAGGCAAAGAAACACTGGTGCTCAAACTATTTTTCATTTTTCTTTTCAGACACTCTCTTTTGCCCTCCCATAGTGCACTAAATCCTTGCTTAACTATCTGCCACATTCCATCCGCCATAAAAGTCAGCCAAGAGCCGCAGTCATTCTCACAGCCCTCTTCAGAGGCTGACACCACTATCATCTTCCTCCACCAAAAGTGCCCACCATCCAGGCAATGCCCGACAGTGTTACACAGATGTGTTTACTTCTGGATAATTCACGATCTACACACTTACACTTTATGCACTTTTAAGTGCATAAATGTCATGTTTATTAAATCTGATCATACTGTAGTGAGAGGGCAAAAGGCGGCTAGTACTAGAGTTAGGATTTCTGGTGGAGCTAATTTATAGAACACAGAGGAACAGTCAGAGACCTTTATGCAACTATAAAAGCCCGTAAATCATCTATGGCAACTAAATACAAGTTTATTCATTTTATTAAGAAGTTAATTCATTTTCTTAGGAAGTAAACAACATACTAAATAAAAAGTAAAACTGATATGCAATTTATTTTATGTACTACAATGCTCTTCAATGAATGTGACAGGAAATACCCAAACTGGTTGCTACCTTTTCACCCCCACACTCACTCACACACACGTGATCAGCTCGGTTCCTCACCATGATTACTACATGCCCTTCCTTCATCCTTAGCTCAAAAATAGCCGAGGAAAAACTGGAGACAGCATTGAGAATGGTTCAACAGTGTGCTAAATGCCTATTGCTTTGAAAAATCTACTGACTTAGGAATCATTTCGGACCTACCGGGTTAATTGTTTTAGGGTTAAGTTTATCACTGGGTCGAGGATGAAGTTTTCTTGCTGACTCTGGTGAACTGGTTGATGAGGAGGATTTGCTTTGCTGAATTTTAGTCTTGTGTTTTATTTGTGCACTTGACAATGTCCTTTGATCACAATTTCCTGGACAAAACACAACATCAACAAAAAGAGGTGAAAGCAACAAATTTCACCCTGCACTTATCTCTACACATTCTGTGTCATTAACAAACTTAGCCTCTTCTCTTAACAAGAAAGCATTTTGTTTCTGTACCTGTTATTCTGTTTCTCAACTGTGTACTTCCAGGACACTCTGATTTCTGCATTGCCTCTTTTACTCCTACAGAGAAATTAAACTTCATTTCAAAATTTGTTTGGAGGAGTATTTGTTTGGAGTAGTATTCATTATCAATAGAAAGCTATTTATGGACTTAGGAAGATTACTTAACATCCTACACATCGATTTACTGACCCATTAAGAGGAGGAATAATACAAGTCTATCAAGGCTGTTCTGGAGGAGCAAATAAGTTGTTCTGACATGTAAAGTTGCTCCCTCACTAAATCCTGGTTCACTTTCCCCTCTTGCACAATTGCCCTTTCTGCTAAAGGGAGAACTCTAGTTCATACGCTGAGATTTCTTGCTTAAATCAATTTCTAAACTTATATCTGTAAGAAGAAACATACACATACATATATGTACACACATTAGCTCATACACACCCAATTGCTTGCTGGTATTTTGGGGTCTAACTCCATTCCCAACGTCCACGCAGCCCTTCGTCATCTTCTCAGTCTCTCAAGTGCACACGTCTACAGCACCCTATTTATATTCCTGCCTCCTCCTTTCTTCTAGATTTCTCCCTCACTTCCTTAACACTGTAGTTATCATTACACCTTTGTAACAGTTGACTCCCCCTCAACTACAGTGTAAGATATTCCCCTAAGCCTTAGGGCCTAAGGGAATAGGGCACAGGTGAAGGACAGGTGAAGTCCACTTCCAAAAGACAGCTTTTCAAATATTTGAGAACACTGACTCTTAATGCCTACTTTATAAAATTTAGCCAGATAATACAGGGTGTTCATAAAGTTTTTGTCCATTTTAAATTGCACACTATCAAAAGGATGCCCAGATCAAAGTCTGCTCTTATGCAAAGGTAAATGTAAGACTGCTTCTGAGCACAGATAATTTTAATTTCAGTTTTCCTGATTTAATACATTGACCTCATTTTCTTATCTCACGATAAGCAGATGATATACTTCCCAATGTCACACTCCCCCTTCATCCCCAAGGATGAAGTACTATATTAGTACTAGTACTATATTAATTAAAATCTCATCAGATTTGTCAGATAATATTCTAAAATAAGCTAAGACAAGCTTTAAATATGTTAACCTAGTATCATACTTCTGTGACCATCCCACAAAGATTTACTACTAATAGAGGTGTCTGACCTCTGTTTTGAGACACTCCTGAAGGGGGTCATAGAATTCTGTTGGAAAGAAACCAATCCATGCACTAGTTCCTCCCTTCTATGTGGACAATTGCAGGAACTACTCTTAAGAATTGATAAAGTCTAATAGAAATACATCTAAGACAATATTTATATAATGGCTGGCATATGGTAAGTGTTCTATGAGTTTTAGCTATAGTTATTTTATTTACAATGGTACAACTTTTTTTTTAAGTATTAGTATTAACAATAATGTGGCCAATTTGACTAAATATTTCCTTTCAAAAAATTTGGTTTAACACTTTGGGTTAGATTAATTTGAACATCAGTTTAAATTCAATTTCTTTTGATCATCAAGTCAACTGTAATAACTCTCATTACAGAAAGAGAGGACTACAAACATAAAAAGTTTAGAGTTAGCCACATCAAATCATGATACATTTTTCAGTACTACCAACCAATTCTGCAGAAGTTTCTGACAGAATTTTACAGCTTAATTACTTTCTTTGCATCAAAAAGTTGTTCCTGTAATTTACCAATAGGAAAGTCTGAAATATATTTTGAAAATGTTAAAAAAGTCAACAAAACTCTTCATTTGAAAGACACTTAAATTCTAAACATTGTAGAAAATTTAGCTATCAATGTTCTTAAGTATGCAGGACAGTTTTCTTGTTTCTTTGTGACAGAGTCTCACTTTGTCACCCTCAGGAGAGTGCCATGGCTTCATTGCTCACAGCAACTTCAAACTCTTGGGTTCAAGTGATTCTCTGGCCTTTGCCTCCCAAGTAGCTGGGACTACAGGCGTCCCCCACAATGCCTGGCTATTTTTAGAAACTAGGTCTCACTCTGGCTCAGGGTCCAACTCATGAGCTCAACTAATCCACCTGCCTTGGCCTCCCAGAGTGTTGGGATTATATGCCCAGCCTTGAAGATAATTTTTACGTGCAATATAGTAATGTGATTTTCAGCAACAAAGGCATGCAATGGTGCAAACTCATCTGTGTCCATTTTCAAAACTTTGTGGTTTTTTCCCAATTACTTTTTCACCTGTTAAAATTATTCCTTTCTACCTTAAGGACAAATTACAGTCAGCCTTCTGTTTTGCTGTTGTTGTCTTGTTGTGTGTATGCACGTTATTTGAGAATACTGCAGAGGTACAAATGTTTTTTGGTTACAGGAATCAACAGTTGGCCTTCTTGATCTACAAGTGCTGCTTGGGTAGATTCACCTAAACAAGAATTCTAAGGGAGAACCAAACCAGGGGAGTCTCCTGTCAATTTTGGTATCTACCTAGAGAGGAAGGCACAGGGGTGTGTGTGGTGGAACCAATCTCCATTGAATACTAAGTGACAACTGTAAGTGTGCTTAACTTTTAAAAATAATATCAGCCTAGTAGCTAGCATACCACTGACAAGCCTGGTTGGAGCATGAGTTACTTGTGGAAGAAAATGCTTAATTAATGTTACCCCTCTACAACTTTTTGAGTGTTTTATCAGTAAAGACCCTGTGGAGAATGGTATAAATGGGTAATGAAGGGGAAAAGTGTTGAGTGTCAAAAACTGTCATAAACATTACATTATCCAGGTCATCCCTCATTCTATTACAAAGCAATACAAAGATTCTAATTAGACACTATAATCTATAATCCTACCTAACCTGAAATACCTAAACTATGTGACAATATCAGCAAACAAACCAAACAGGGTCCTTGAGTGAAATCTACACTTCTCCCATAGGTACTGTGGGTCCCCTACAAGATATTTTTGGGCATCTCTCTGAATGCCAGGAGAGCATACTTTCTACTTTCTATTACTGTTTAGATGGCTCATACATTCTCTTTCTTTCCCTAGAAGTGCTTTTTCTCTCCCACACCTCACTTTTCAGACCACTGAACTAAACTGCTTGCTAAATTTCAGGGTCAAAGGCCATATTTTCTTTCTACTCTCTAATCCAGTGTCTAGAAAACTGCAAAAGTGTATTAGAACAGTGGCATGTACTATTATAATAATAGTGGCCACGTACTATTGCTAAAGCGCCTTTAATTATTATTAAAGCGCCTTCAATTTCCAAAGACTAGAGATAGATCCAAAGAGCCAGTATTAAGGGAAAGTAGATTATACTACTTTCCATCTTCCCAGCCTCCGCATCCTTCCCCATCATGCACTTCCAAATACCTAAGATCAGTTCAGGGCCAGGGTGTGGTCAAAGTTACAAAATGAGAGAGACAGGAAAAAAAAAAAAAAAAGGCAAAAAAACAGATTTTATAAAAAGGAGAGATTAAAAAGGAGGTAGGAGGCGGCGGCCTGCCTGAGGCCAAGGAAGGCTATTCTGGCCCCAAACCGGACCACAGGGGAGAAGGTCCTCCGAGCGCTCAGGTTCTCAAGGGTCCTTAGCAACGGGATTCTGCGGCCCTAGAAACAGACCGGGAAGAAAGCGGCCCCGCCGAGCGCGCCGATGGATACCTGCACGTGCGGCCCCGCTCCCGGCACCAGTTCCGACCGCGCCGGGCTCCCGCCGCGACCTCGCTGCCGCCCCTCGGGGCTCCGGTCCAGCCGGGGGGTCAGCGCACACCCTCCGTTCCAGCCAGCGACCTGAGGAGCCGGGAAACGAGGATCGGCGCGACTCGCGCCTCCAGACCTGGCCGCGCCTCTCAGTGACGTCAGACGCTCTCTGCGTCCCCTGAGCCAATAGCAGAAAGCCGCAGAGGCGGGTGGAATTGCGTTGCCGTGGCGACGAGGCGCCGGGGGTTCAAAGGGCAGCTCGCGCGCTGCGGCGCCGACTGTAGGAAGCTGGGCAGCCGAGTCGGGTCTCCTCGGAACTCGAGTCCTGGGAGCGGGGAGGACGACTGGTCCCCGCGCCTTGGCCTGTCCGCAGTCCCCGGCCTCTCTCGTGTCCTGCTCATAGTTCCCAGCCGTCCCGCGCTCCGTCCTCGGAGAGCTGAACGCTCAGACTCCTGCCCGGGGGCGGCAGGGCTGAAAGCCGAACCACCTGCCGGCCCCGCTTCTCGTCCTAGCGGCCAAGTTCACAGCCCGGCAGGAGAAATTCGTTTCCTGTCGTGTTTTCTAATCCATATTGCTACTGCATTCAACTCCATAATAGAATCCGTATTGTTAATAGTGAAAAGCACCAGCTTTTTGTGCTCCGGATTATTTCAATATAACTGATCCTGCAGAAAAATTAATGACCTTTGGCAAGTTGACTAGGGACAGTTTAGGTTGTCATAGTAAAAAAGCCCAAGTCCTTTAGGCCTGTCCACTACACTCTATCTAGCATCCTCTTTGGTTGCCATCCCAAGGCCTTAACTTTTGCTGAGATAGTAAACTATACACGTGGCAGTGTCTGAACACCCCAGGCCGTGTAATCCTCCTAGGCTCCTGTGCTTTCTTACTACCTGATGTGAGTCTTCAGGGCAAGAATTGTATTTTCTGTTTTCTTTCTCCAGTTTCAGGCATAGTAGTAGGTATTCTGTAGATGCTTTTTGCATGAATAAAATAAATGAATAAATTCTATATCTGATTCCTCTAATGTTCTTGTATTTATCTGTTATATACAAATCTATCTTAATTTTGGAATGTATTACCATGTATTTACCTCTCTTCTCCACTAGACTGGAACTGTCTTCCTTGTGTTTCTGTCCCCAATGCCTACCACAATCTCTGCTTAAAGTTTTAGAAAAGCAAAAAAGATCCTATATTTTATGACTTCAGCTACTTTTATCCTATAATCTCTCCTCTCCAGCTTCTTCAAGACTTATCAAATCTGTTTGCCCCTAACTTCTTCAATATCAGATTCAGTAGCATCTAGCTCATACCCTTTAAGCCTCTCTGCCTTAGACTGTAAAAATGACTGGTATCCAGTATTGCAGAGAAGCAATATGCATATGTTCAGGAGTTAAGCTATCAGAAAGTCACCTCCACTCCTTAGCAGCTACAAGGTGGCCTTGTGCATGACAATTGATGCCTCTAAGCCTTAATTGCTTCCTCATCATAGGTGGCTTGTGAAACCCAAATCAGAGCACAAGTAAAGTATCTGACATATAGGAAGTACTCAGTAAGTATTAACTGGTGCATTGTTCAGATAGGAGCAATTAAAACTAACATGGAGGACACTAGGTGGCAGAAGTCTCAAGCCATGTCTTGGTGTTAGTATGAAACATGGATAATGATTTGGATTTTTCAGATCTTTATTATAATAACTGCCATTACCTATGTAAGCCTCTGCTAATCATAAAACAACTTCTTCTAAATTTTCTTTGTTTTAGGAAACAAAAAGGAAAAACAGGCTTATTGACATTTCAATTTTACATGTATGAGGATATTATATAGTAAATAGTGGCTGTTCTCTTGAATACCATTTGAGAAGCCAGTGGGGCCTCCAAGTAACTAGCATAAAGTTGAATATGCTCATGAATATGCTGATTGTCGACTTCTGTCTTCTGATCCTGCTCTGGTTTTAAGGTTTAATTCACTATTTGGGAGAGGAAAAAATGAAGGGGGGGGACAGTTCATGTGTCTAGTAAAGATTCAGAAAAGACAGACTGTGCCATGTACTTTTTGTTTCTTCTACAGGGACACTCTCCACCCTTTGCCCTGCTGTCTGCTCTGAGAAGCTGATCAGTAGTAATTACAACAACAGAGCTCCCACGCCTTCTGGTTTCTGTTTGAGGTTACTTAATGGAAAACACTAGTCAGGGGTTAGAGAATTAGGGGAGAGTGAAGTCAGAGTATACATTCCCCTGCTGCCATCCTTAGGGGGTTCCCTAGAGCTGGTCATATTCATAAGTGAAGATCACAGTTCCTTTCTGCTATGGTCTGAATATTTGTGTGCTAAAATTCATATGTTGAGAGCCTAACCCCCAAAGTGATAGTATTAGGAGGTAGAGCCCTTGAAAGATTACAAAGTCACAGGGATGGAGCCCTCATGAATGAGATTAGTGCCATAGAATAGAGGCTTGAATGAGACCCCTCACCTTTTCCTCCAGGTGAAGTAAGAGGGCACCACGTGAGAACCAGAACCAGGCCCTCAATAGACACTGAATCTGTTGCCACCTTATATTAATTAGACTTCCCACCCTCTAAAACTGTGAGAAATAAATTTTTGATGTTGTAAGTCATCCAGTCTGTGGTATTTTGTTATAGTAGCCCAGATGGGCTAAGGTACTTTCTAAATGATCAACTCCAGGACTAAACATAAAATCTCAGGAACTATTATCTCTGGATCACTGTACTGTCAGCTTGATATTCCTCTACCTTTATAAATGGTCCTTTTGTAAATAAAAACTTCCCAGATTATCCTATTTTTAACATGTAGCTACTATAACACATTATGAATCAGATAAATAATCCAACCAGTGTTAAACACTCAGGACAGTGGTTTTTTGCATTGTTTTGATTCACTTGTGAAAAAAATACTTATTAATATTTTATGTTATTGTGTTTTAGTTATGAAATATTTTTAAAGATGATATCAGCAGTACTAATGGCTGTAACTTAATTGCCACAAGGAAAATATCTTCCCTTTTGTACAAATTACAAACCAAACAATCATTCCCAGTAATTATTCCCAAGTCCCATCATCAGGAAATGAGATACAAGACATTTTCTATGCAATTTCCAGTATATCCGGGTCAGGAAACGTTAGACATCATCATTTCAATGTCATTGAACGTCTGCTTGCACATGGAAAAAATTAAGGAGCGGAAGTGACTCTTCAGGTGAAAGCAAATGAAATCAACATGGGTGAGCATATAGGGCAGCATTGTCCAGTAGAAAAATAGCACAAGTCAAAAAAGCAATTTTTAAATTGCCTAGTAGGCACATTACTAAAAATTAAAAAGAATCATGTGAAATTAATATTAATTACATTTTTTATTATATCATAGCTGTGTACATTATGGGGTACCATGCAATCATGGGGTACCATGTGCTGGTTTTATATACAATATGAAATATTTTAATCAAACTGGCTAACATAGCTTTCATGGCATTTTCTTAGTTATTATGTTCAGACATTTATATACTACATTTAGTAAGTTTCACCTGTACCCTTCTAAGATGCACCGTAGGTGTGGTTCCACCAATTACCCTCCTTCCATCCATCCTCCGCCCTCCCCTCCTCTCCCTTGCTTTTCCCATTTTCTTGTGCTATAATTGTGTCTTAAATATTATCACTTCAATATGCAATAAATGTTAACATTATTAATGTAATATTTTGCATTTTTGTTTTCATGCTACGTCTTCAAAATATGGTGTGTGTTTTACTCTTACAGTGCAATTGCCACTGACCATTCATGTTCCACTCATGCTGATCACATTGTAAGTGCTCAGTAACCACACATGGCTAGTGCCTGTGATACTGGAGAGCACAGAGACCAAGGCTACAGATAGTTGGACAATTATAGAATGAAATAAATGTGTTCAATAATTACAGAGTACATATAATAAGTCAGACCCATCATTAGGTGTTTGAAGATCAGTCCAAATCCACACATGTAAAAGATATGAGTCTCAGACTATAGAGTTAGTACAAATAACAATCGCTTTATGATTTATAGTTCCATTTAATTTATTTTACAAATTCTCTCTATGTGCATGGAAGAAATTTCCTCTTTGTGGAATTGCAACAAGAAGGTGAGGCTTGGAGGAATGAGGCATCTGGCCCCCTGTTGTCATCGGCTGAGATGAAACTTTGTCTTTCCTGGGGGTCTCAGTCAGAAATCCTGTGTCCACACAGCTTGCTCATGTTTGTCTCTGATTCCAGGTTCACGTTGAGGTAAATTCTATCTTTCTATTAAGTACTTAGAAAGCAGTCTATTCTCCCAATCTGAAGTGAAAGAAATTCACCTGCTGTGTTCTACCTGTGGCAATCACGGGAAACTGAGGCTGCCTGAGTGTCTTTCATCTAGGTAGCCTGCTGGGTTCAAGGGTATCTAGATCCTTATTAGTTCTAGGACATTTCCCTGGGAGGACAGAGCGTACTGTCTCTCTGTTCTCAGTGATGACATATTGTTCCTGCTTTTCCAAGTAGTATCTGGTCTTGACCTTGGCTTTTGAAAGTCCAAAGTGAAGAATTTGACCCTTATTGTCAGTATCTTTGATGTCAACTCCTTCCTCAGGCATCAACTGTAAAATACCCCATGGGGAAAGTATCACAAAGCAGGACTCCAGTCTGCAGCTAAGCAGCTGATTATTTTCCTAGCATTCTCCCTACTAACACGATACAGCAAATCTTTACTGATACTCAGAAATGTCAGCAAAACTCCTCAAATAGTTTACGTGTAGCAAGCACACGAAGGATTTTATTATTAAGAATCCAGAGTGTGGATTCATTAAAAGGAAATATTGAAAGAATTGTGAAAGATACAAGATGTAAGAAAATTTATAAAAATGTAAATATGAGAAATGATGTCGGGCTTGGCTGGTTCAAAAATAATTATATTTAAAAACAACACAGCAACAAGTAACAATAATTACTAAAAACTCTAAACTTTCCAATAGTGAGCCTTTTGTTAAAATAGATTTAAGATGTGATATAAAAATCTTACCATGCAGGGAAACACACAGAAGGCACAGAATAATTTCAGCTACTTCTTAAAAACAGACTGTGTATACAAAGAGCACATTTACAAACCCAGTAAATGCTGCTGAATTAAATAATTAATAGTTTCAATGAAAAGAGAAAGTAAAAACATTGCTCACTTAACTATGGAATTATGTCTCAAAGCTAGTTGAGCAGAAGGCAGTTTCTGCCTTTCCATGGAGGAGGAGATTGAAATGATGTCTTGGAAGCATTTGGTGTTCACTTTCTATTACTACTGTACCAAATTACCATGCTTAATGGCTTAATCCAATGGAAATTTATTATCTTCCAGTTCTGGAAGTCCGGCCTGGGTCTCATACGGCTGAGATCGAGGTATTAGTGGGACTGTATTCTATGCTAGAGCTCTAAGTTATGACACTGAGTTCCCCAGGTTCTCTTTGCCTATATGTGAGAGCCTTTGTCACTTCCAGAGGTGACTGTATTTCTCACAGACATATAGAGCAGTGATTTCACCCAGTGTGCTGTGAGAGGACCTCTGGTGTGCTGGCATAGTACCCTCAATGAATTTCTAGATCAGTGGTTCTCAACCTTCCTAATGCTGCAGCCTTTTAATACAGTTCCTGTGGGTTGTGACCCACAGGTTGAGAACTGCTGTTCTAAATTTTTAGTCCGTTTACAGGCTCATAATCCTATGAATGATGGGGAGTTTGAGTCTCCATAAGAAGGATCCTTCTACACTGTCAAATTTAAATTGTTTATCTTTCTCCAAGTCTTCCCCGAAGAGGAATTCCCCCAAATTTAAACTGTTAATCTTTCTCCAAGTCCCGCCCTGTGTACTCTCACCAGGGTGACTGCAAACAGGAAAAGGAAACGATCTTACCTTTCGGGTGTTACTGTCACTGGCTCTGAACTGAGAGTGGCTCCTGGGGACCATGTGGAGTCGGGACTTAGGAAAGTCAGGTGAACAGTGGCATTTTAGCTCGGATCTGCCCCACTATGGTTCCACTGAGTCCTTAAACCCAGGCTGCGATTATCTCTCCATTTCTGGGATGCATAATTAAAATAGAAACTGGCAGAATTTCTACATTCATCCCCTGGCCTGTGACGTGAGGGTTACTACAGTAGAACAGGCCAAGAGGAAGGTCAGGAAAATAGTAAACAAAAAGCATCACCACATGCCTGGAAGTACATCAGAGATGAGGACCACCAACAAGAGCCTACGGGATGTGGTGGTGGGGCTTCCTACCACATTTCTAGTCCGCTCACCTATGCAACCAGTGTAGAAAACAGATAAATCTTGGAGAATGGCAGTGGATTTTCATAAATGTAACCAGGTGGTGACTCCAATTGCAGCTATGGTACCAGATGTGGTTTCATTGCTTGGGCAAATGAACACATCCCTTGGTACCTGGTATGCAATAATTGATCTGGAAAATGCCTTTTTGCTCAATACTTGTTAGTCAAGATGACCAGAAGCAGATTGCTTTTAGTTGCCAAAGGCAGCAATACAACTTTATTGCCCTACCTCAGAAGTGTATCATAATTTAGTCTACTGAGATCTAGGTAGGCGTTTTCTTCCACAACAAATTATTCTAGTCATTTACATTGATGATATCATGCTAATTGGACAGAGGTGCAAGAAATAGCATCTACGCTAGACTTATTGATAAAACAATTTACATGTCAGAATATAGGTAATAGATCTAATAAAAGTCAGTGGACTTGACTTCAAGAAAATTTCTAGGGTCTAGTGGTGTGGGGCATGTTGAAATATCCCTTCTAAGGTAAAGGATAAATTGCTGCTTCTGGCCTCTCTGACTACCAAAAAAGGGACACAAGACTTAGTGGGCCTCTTTGATTTTGGAAGCAACATGTATAATATTTGAATGTGTTCTTTCCACCCATTTACCGAGGGCCCCACCCAGGTAGTACTTTTGAGTGGCATTCAGAACAACAGAGTCTGTCCAGGCCACTATCCCACTTGCATGAGATAATCCGGAAGATTTAGTGGTATTTGAAGTGCTAGTGGTAAATAAAGATGCTGTTTGGAACCTATGATATAAAGCAGTCATCTCACTCAGGTGAATGATAAACAGATATTAAAACTTTCTCCAAATTCTCTCAAATTCTTCATTTTTTTTTTGTCTGCACACTTCACTTGATCTAATGGTTAATTTGATATGTCAACTAGGTTGGACCACGGTGCCTAGATATTTGGTTAAATATTATTCTGAATGTTTCTGTGTAGTTTTGGATAGGGTTTACTTTTAAATCAATAGAATTTGAGGAAAGCAGATTGCATTCCAGGCCTAACCAGAACAAAAGAATTACCTGCCTGTAATCAAGTAGGACCTTTAAGGGTGACAACCTTCAGGTTTGAAATGTAGCACCTGCTCTCCCCTGGGTTTCTACCCTGTAAATTCAGGACTCGCCAGATTCCATAATCACATGAGCCAATTCCTTAACATCTCTCCCTCTCTCTCTCATTCTCTCTCTCTCTCTCATTCTCTCTCTCTCTCTCTCTCTCTTTCTCTCTCTCATTCTCTCTCTCTCTCTCATTCTCTCTCTCTCTCTCTCTCTCTCTCTCTCTCGCATTCTCTCTCTCTCTCTCTCTCTGTATAAACTCACATCTCTCATTGATTGTGTTTCTCTGGACAACAATGCACCTGCTTTATCCAAGCTCTGGAGGAAATTCCAGTTGTCTGATAGGGCAGCCATAAATAGCAATATCAAAGCTTTCAATTTAAGAATCTCTAAAATACTTGTTCACTGAGGAGAGGTCTTGACTGACTTTGGTCTTTGGTTTTATATTGGTTTGGAGAAAGATAATTTCTGTGAATAAGTTGAATAGTTGCAAAGAACAGAGAATTACCAAGTTTGCTCCATCAATGATGTCTATTTATTTTATAATTAAGGTCATATAAAGTTAGTATGACACCTTCTTGATTAGCTACCTTCACTAGTAAGATAATCTAATACTTGTCAATTCTTGTTTTCTTTTCCTTGTGCACATGACTTATTTTAACTCTCTTATTATTGTTGAGATATGAATAATGGGATTAAAATAAACATAAGATTAATGTATTCATCATCTGTTAGAATTTTTTTCAAATTTTAAAAGAACTAAATTTTTTTAATGGTCAGGTAAAACATGAAGCAACATTTTTTTCTCTAGCATGTTAGACGGTAAGATCTAAAACTTTGGGAGCAAATTTTAAGTTTTTGCCACTAGATGGCAGTATGAAACTATCCCTTTTCCAGTATTCACCCCCTAGACAATGTTTCCTATCCTCAGTGGGCCAATTGCAGGAAGGAAAAATATAAACGCTATTTACCAGAGACGTGGAACAAGATAGAGTTGTTGTTTTTTTTTTTTTAAATACAGAGTTTGACACATTTTATAATTCAATTTCTACTGAAAGTATTTTCTTTACTGTTACATATTTGTACCGTTAAAAGCAGAAAATAGGACCAGCCTTGAAACATGTGCAAAAGCATGGTCAAGCTAAATGCAATCAGCATTGACTGGGAATGTTTATCTTGCCCCCAAAACAAGCAGAGAGGAATAACCACAATACAGCTGCTGGGCTTATCGAAATACTGTTTGTGACCACATAAAGAGACCCTTTGCATTCTCTTAACACTTATTCCTAAGAACACTTAGTTCTTGTGATTTGTGATTGCCAGGAGAGAAAGCCTTTCTACTAGAGCCTTTTAAATTTCTTCATAGATTGAATTAAACATAATCTCTTTGGATTATATTTAGCAGTTAATTTTTCTAACCTGTCTACAACAGGCCATGAATGGTCTGTGATTCAGTGATAGTGTGATCACAGGGTAGAGTTATGGTGAGGAATAATGTGACCCATGAATAATATGGTGCTTCTGTCCTTTGGAAAAAAAATATCTTAATAGGCAAAATTCTGAACTTAAAATGACCGGGATCTGTGTTTTTTTTGAGACAGAGCCTCAAGCTGTCACCCTGGGTAGAGAGCTGTGGCATCACAGCTCACAGTAACCTTCAATTCCTGGGCTCAAGCGAGTCTCCTGCCTCTGCCTCCCAAGTAGCTGGGACTACAGGCCCGGCCATTTTTTGGGGGGTTGCAGCCATCGTTGTTGATTGGCGGGCCCAGGCTGGATTTGAACCCAACAGCTCCGGTGTACGTGGCTGGCGCCTTAGCCCGTTGAGCCACAGGCACGACCAGGATCATTTTTAAATGGAGAAGATCTTGGTAACAACCACAATAAAGCAATCCAAAGAACAGTATAGGTATTCCTCCCTAAAAACTTAGGCTAGGAAGTATTAAAAACCACTAATGTTGACCCAAGTATTGGTAGGGCTTGCATTTAGCTAAGAAGAGAAGAAAATATGAATGCTTAATAACATGCTTCTTCAAAGGGAAAGAGGCAAAGTAGTTGGTTAAATTTAAAAGCAGCTGGCATTGTGTTTTTGGAGATCAACTAAGGAAGATGGCCATTAACAGCCCTCATCACCGCAACCTCCCACGCCTTCATCGTTTACCTGCACCCTTTCAAGAGGGCAGGGCTTAGTCAGGCTATGTAGGCAGCCAAACTTTCAAGGTATCCCCCAACCTAGAAAGAACGCATTGCTGAGGCTTCTTTCTTTTCAGAGTGATGAATTCCTGCTCTTTTGGGGGGGGGTGGATAACAAGGAAGAAAATAAATGTACACACATCAGATACTGTTTGCTAGTGCCAAGTCTCACCAGGTAGTAATTAGAAAAGAGTTTTACAGAACATTTAGCAATCGCAGTCCGGGAGTCTTGAAGAGTTAATTTCTCTCTTTACACAATTACTACCGAAGAATTACTACTTCTGGGAGGAATCTATTTTATTCTGTTCACAAAGGAGAAAAACAGGAGACTGAGGAGGGGGTTGACATTCCTTGCTAATATCTTTCTAAACAGAAAGGAATGGGATTAAAGAGACTGCAATAAATAATAAAAACAAAAGACCTTTTAAAAATAGTGATATGTGCCAGATGGCACACATAGGAATCAATATTCTGAGTCCTTCGGGGACTAGTTTTAATTCTTTTACGTCTCATGTAGCATCTGATGCAGAGCTTTGCACTTAATGGGCACCGAGTTAATATTTATTAAATAAGATTAAATGTGGGGAAAGTACACACACATGTAAGTCAGAAGCACTCAAGCTGAAAAAGTTAGTAATGTTGCAATCATATCAGGTGTGGGCAATGAATAGGTCAGCTACCATTGTTTACTTTCCAGGACATGTGTGTTCAATTTTAACCCAATAGTTTAAATTGAGCTTGAAATTAAACAAGGTGATTCAGAAAAAATAAAAATAACTTAATATCTAATGTATAATTGTATTCTTTCAGTTAATGACAATTTTGTGATAATTAAGATAAATAACAGGCTGTCTGTGCCTTGAGGAACTGCCCTGTCCCAGCCCCGTTCTGTCGTTCTGTTAATTCCCCTCACTAAGCTCAAAACTGCCTCATAACAAGGAATTAGCTTGCCCAATGTGTTAATGGCATTGCTATTAAGAAACCATGGTCTGAGCATCAACTGGTTTAGAAGCAAGTGATTTCTCCTTTGCTATAATATTTTAAGGCACCTTTTGGTCCTACAACTTTATTTATTTATGAGGTCAAGAATTCTTGATGAAAAAAGATACAACTTGCTTGATCGTGGCCAAGAACCCAGATCGTTTTTAACCAAATTATATTTGGAACCCTGTGGACAGAATGTCTGGAAGACTGGTTAAATATTTGGCCTTTTGGACATTTTTAGAATTATATAATAGAGCCTATGATTAAAAGTAGGATAGTGATATGATAGCTAGAGGGCTGGGGGAGGCTGGACAGGGTCATATGTGTATATGCAGGAGCATAAGAGATGCTTAAAAGAACAGGATGTCTTCTTTTTATCGATCCAAATCCCTTAATAATAATTATAAGAACCAGCTGTTTCCCCTCAAAAAACAATCCAAAGAATAGTCATTAACTGGAGATACAGAGTTTAAAAATGACATAAATCACTTAGGTATTTGCATTTTGAAGGTCATTTTGGATGAGGCAGGTGGTTTCCTCCTGGACTTCAATTATCAAAATTTTCCAGAAAAAAAAAATTGATTCACTTGGGTAATTGCTATTCTGATGAACTCCAACCCTGAGCTTCTTCCTCTACTCCCACATTTCCTCGAACAAGTTCACTCTATCATCTTCGCTACCAAAATATGCACAAGGTATATTTTTCTTCTCAGTGTATGGCAGTAATCCCATCTCATATATCAAGTGAATGCAAAGTACTATGCGACTGTTATAAATTTTTCTGGCACAATTCCCAGAGTCATTATTTAGTATCATCCTTTCTCCAAACTATACTTACTAACTTTTTGCTAAACGCATTTGAGCCGTCACCCTTATTCATCATCCCTTAAATTATAACTCCTCTAATCAAATAATTAAAGATGGTCATTAAAAGGACATTTAGTTGGTTTCACATAGTTGCTGCTAAAATTGCCGTTGTCTAAAGACATTAAAAGTATCATGTCCCGGGGGTACCTGTGAAGTTTGCCAGATAACATGGAGATACCCAATTAAATTTAAATATCAGATAAACCACATTTTTTTAAGTATGACTCATGAATTATGTGGTACATATTTGTACTACATAATTGTGGTTTATCTGAAATTCAAGTTCAACTGGATGTCCTATATTTTTATTTGCTGAATCTGAAAACACTAGTACCTCTCTCCCAAGGGTTATGTCTTTGTAAACTCCTTTAATTCAAAATTTCTTCTGAATGATATTAGGAAAAATATTTTCTTTCTTTTTGTGTGTGTGTGATTCATGGATTCCTTTCCTCTAAAAAAGAGATATTTATAAAAGTAATTAAAATCCCTCGTAACATTTACCTCATTGGCAATAATGTGGTCATGAACTCTGGTTTAACATTATGAACCCACAGTATCCTGAAAATAGGCTCTGTGATATTAACCATGCGCAAACTGCATAATTGCTGTTTCCTTTTGGGTCTAATGCGATGAAACCTCAGTTCCCCCCTCCCTGCTTAAACACATCCCTAAGGAAACTCAGTGATTCCTTTTTTGGTTGATGAACAGTGGACGTGGCATGTGAAGAAAAGAACTCCTTAGCCGTGTTACACGTGGTCATTGGAGCAGATTCGGCTCAGCTGATCTGATTACCTGAGTTTTCTCTTGACTAATTCTGAATGACACAGAGAAATCAATCATGAAGACAGCCAAAATAATCATCCAGTCAGATGATTCAGTTATATAAACTTCACCTTAGCCTCCTTCTCTTAACCTATGTTCTTTTTCAGAGAGATTTCTATAGATATGAGAAGGGAAAAAGTTACAGAGGTAGTGTTTTCCTCCAAGTCTACCAAATTGCAAGCCAATAATTTTAACTGATTCCATGATCTGCAACTTCCTAGCTGTAGGAATCCTTTTGCTTTAGCCTCTTCCTTTCCTTTATCCCAGAGAGGGAAAGTGCACACCATAAAATCTGAATCACGTGAAAATATCTCATCTGAATTGAACACCAATTACTGAGCATTTGGTACTTAGTGCCCTAACCTCACAACACCACATACTTAAGACAATTGTTTTTCTAACAAGGTATTAATGATTCACATTAGTGAAAAAAAGACACAATTAAAAATAAAATTGGATGCTTATATGTAAATAAAAATTATGTGCCCTCTAACATTCTGAAATTAAAAAAGATAAAGCAAATGAGCCTTGGTATACTGCAGGGCACTATGACAGAAGCCTGAGCTGTGCGACAAAGCTTCTGCTGTTTATCAATCACCCAGTCTGCGGTGTTTCGCTGTAGCAGCACAAACAGACTAAGACAGATCTGGTTGTTGAAAACAGAAGGTAACTGAGATGTTCTATCTCCTCTTATTTGTCTCCGATTTCTGCTTTAACAAGTTACCACAAATGTATTTGCGTAACACAATTCAAATGTGGCATCTTACAGTTCTGGAGGCCAATAGTCTAAAACGCGTCTCACTGGGTTTCTCTCCAAAGGGCTGCGTTCATATCGGGAGCCTCCCAGGAAAAAATCCTTTTTCTTGCCTTGTTCAGCTTCTAAGGATTTCTCCCTTTCCTTGGCTTGGGGCTGCCTTGTTTTCTTCAAAACTAGCAATGGCCAGTCAGCCCTTTCTCCTATCATATTAATTTAAATAGACAATCCTGCTCCGTCTTCTACTTCTAAGGACGCTTGTAATCACACTGAGCCCATCTCAGTAATCCTGGATAATCTTCCCATCTCAGGGGCAGCTGATTAACAAAATTAATTCTATCTGCCACGTTAATCCCCCCTTGCCATGTACATCACACTTTTACAGGTTCCAGGCATTAATGACATAGACATATTTGAGCAGGAGGCATTATTTTGTCTATTATACTCACCTTAGATTTATGGTTTAGGACCCAAAAATATTGATAGGGCAAACCACCCACAGAAATCATATGAAACTTACAAGAAAGGCTTGAAGAGTGCAAAATCTGTTCTGTCAATTGGCCTGTCCACAGAACAGGCTTCAAGGCCTGAACTACTCAAGGTAAGATGAAGTTAAATCTGAGCACTAATATGTTACAGCCTTATTGGAATAGAGAAAGGGACTTTTTGCTTCACTTAAGCTTTATCCTTTTAGAAACTAAATATCCAGGCAAAACTACAGGACAGAATTTGTCATTAAATAGAATAAGACTAAAATACTCCGAAAGTTTGATCTTTTCCAAGTGGGATGAACAGTTAACTGTCCGTGGACAAGGTTTTCCTGTTGCTAGGCTGACTAACTGTGGCGGCCGAGTTGTTTATCTTTAAGAAAACATACCAATATCTTTTTACTTGACAACTACAATATAATCTGTCTGGGAGTTGTTCATCATTTAAGAAAGGGTGAAAAAAGTCTTCTTCCAGAAAGTGTTTGAATCCGTGAGCTGAAATGATGATAACATCATGAGAGGCATCATAATTTATCTGTAGCATGTAAATCACCCAAGGCCCCCTCTGAGGGTGCTTGCTAACATGATGGATAGGTCTGAGCGCCGTGAGAGCAGCCCTGAGGAATTCACCAGCCAGCTTCTGACAGCGGGGCTGCCTCCCAGTTTCTCTCAGTTGGGAAGAAGCCATGACTTAACAGGTTTAAAAATGCAGGTTTTAACCACTTGTTAAAACACTCACTTTAAGGCTTTATCCATGAAGGCACGATCTAGTAAGAGCTGAACAATTACCCTATGAAACCAATCTAGATAGAGCCTGGTATGCATAGTCTTGACCTGCCAGACATGGTTTTCTTTTTTTTTTTTTCCTCGTGATGTAGTCTGCTGTGTTTCAACTTTCTCTCTTTCTAGGATAACAAGTCTTACAGCCAAACAATTCCTGCATTTTCCACTACAAGAGGTCTCTAGTGCATCTATCTATACCTGCTCCCTCCGGAGTAAAACAGAAGTGAAGAAGCCAGAAAAAAGGAAATATCATTGTGTGTGCTTTATTTTAGAAAATCTAACATTTATGGTAAAATATCAATATCAAGTCTACTGAAGTTTTCACTGCATTACACAGTGTAGATGTGGAAAGTAAAATTTGTTTCAGCTTTAGCAGCTGTTCAGGGCTAAATGTTTTGCACACCCCCAAAATTTATACAATGGAGCCATATTCCTCAATGTAATGATATGTAGGAATGAGAACTTTGGGGGATAAATAAGTTGAGACAAGGTCAGGAGAGTGAGTCCCTCAGCATGGGATAAGTGCTCTCATGAGATGGAGAAGACAGAGGAATATCTCTTTTCCTCTCCCCTCCCACCATGTCCAAGCATCAGAGAAGGCACGTGAGCACACAGTGAGAAAGTAACTATCTACAAGTCAGAAATCTGGACCTCACAGGAACTCACACTTTTACCTCATCTTCCTCCACTCCTGCTTGGTTTGTGTCCTCCGAGAATTTGTGTATTGAAATCCTTACCTCCAGTGTGAGGGTGTAGGAGGTGAAGCTTTGGGGAGGTGATTAGATCATGAGAGTGGGTTCCTCATGAATGGGATTAGTGCCCTTATTAAAGACCTAGAGACCCTTTACCCCTTCTACTGAGTAAGGACACAGGAGTTAGGCACCACTTCTGAACAAAAATGTAGACATTTACTAGATATGAGCACATTGACTTGGACTTCCCAGCCTCTAGAACTCTGAGAAGTCCTTTATAAGCTACCCAGGTTATGGTATTTTGACACAGCAGCCCAACCAGACTGCAACAACTCCCCCATTTGAGCATCCTCCTTTCTTGACAAAATTATCTCCTGCTGGTTTTCCTTACTCACTATGCCCACTCTACCCCTTATTCACACTATTATCACTGCTAACAATGCTCCTTCTGCTCATCTATACAGATACACCTTTAAGCCATAGCATCCAGCTAAACCCTATCAGGAAATGTTTTATTTCTTAAGTTATCAATGTCATTTTCTTTGCACAGAATCAAAACCTTCTTTTAGAGACTTGCATTTGTGTTATGGTACTTCCGTTGAATGCTTGCATTGCTGCTCAGAATGTCAGGTCTCCACCATTGGCTTGTTTGCTAATTTGGATCTGTATCTGCCAGAGCTTTACTCTATTGTGTCACCCTGTTCTTAGCATGGTGCCCAACAAAGCCAACAGAGAATGATGAACATCCACTGAATGTCTGGATAGATGGAGAATGGGTGGATAGTACCAGTGGCCCCTCCTCAATGGGAGACCATCTCCAAATTGCCTTTATGGTAACAGAAACACACGACAGGCACGGGGTTGGGGACAGTGCATAAGAGGCACCGAAAAACTCTTCATACCCTTCCTTGAAAGGTTCTGAGATTTTAAAGAAGAAAGCACAGATTGTCATGGCAGACTTCATAGTCTAAATGTACCAGACATTTAGAGAAGGAGAAGGGTCTGAGAAGCTATGGCCTAATCTTATTCATGTGAATAAGGAAGAGTGAGAAGGAAAAGGGTCTGAGAAGCTATGTCCTAATCTTATTCATATATCCAGTAATAACCCCTCCTTAGCCAAACACTCCACTCCTTCCTGAAACAGCTATGCAGACCTGTTGTTATGATCTCCAATATTCATGCAGAAGAACAGAGTCACTATTACAAAGACAAACCGCAGAACTCTACTCTTTAGCCAAGTGGAACAAGTTTGGTTGTGGCTCTTGAAAAACCAAGCAAGGGTCTTCTGCTTTGGGGGGATACTTCATAGCTCACAGATCAGCCTCCCATGAGATGATGGGCTCCTTGTACAAAATGCCAGGCTTGTCATCAGCATGGCTTCTGCCCATGGTGTAGCTCAGCACAAATGAGGCTAGCAGTGAAGCAGGCTAGCATTTTCAACACTGTTCCCTAAGTTCTAAGGGATATAATAATAGAGACAACATTGGAGGAAGAAAAAGAGAGAAAAATGGAGAAAGAAGGTAAAAGAAAATAATAAAAGGAGAGGGAAAAGTGTAAGGTCCTTAAAACTCTCTAACATTACAGCAGACAGAAGGTGGGATGGGCAATGGATTTTAGCACAGGCTTTGGGATCAGTTCTGTTCAACCCTCAGCCATGTCTGTCCACTTTGGACCAGGGCCTTTGGCAACCACCCTGCCTGGCCTCCTCCATCCTAGCTTCTTCCTGACTGAATCCTTTGAGGGCTTTCTTTTTTCTTTCCCTCTGAGTGTTAAGTGCCTGAATTGGCATTTCTTCCAACAAGCACAAAAAAGCCATATGCTTTTTTAACGACCTGAATTCTTTGTGATTCTGTTCCTAACTCTAAGAATCTCATCTTCATTGAGCTGGCAAGACAGTGATAATTATCTGACAGTGAAGCGTGTCTTCATTCAGGAGTGTCTGTCTATCTGTTCATTTTTATTGATTCATTAATGCTTTAATGAAGATTTTTGCTTGGTCCTGAGAAAACAAAGTTGAAAAAAGGAGAATTCAAGAAGATCTCATGTTATTTACAGTGTAGGATGCAGAGAGTTAGGAACTACAGAGCAGGATGCTACGTGCTGTGACCACGATGCCCATAAGGGGCTCGGGAAACACAAAAGGGCTTTGTCTAAATTATTCTGGATACTTGAGGTGATAGAAGGCTTTTCAAAGGGTGCAAAATTTTCACTCTGTGTTCCACACTTTGATCAGACCTTCCTTATACAAGATGAATATTATTTCAGGAGAAAATGTATACAAGTGTCCCCCAGAAACACCCCCACTCACTAAATAAATAAATAAACCCTCAAAACTCTTTGATAACTACCTGCGTATCTCATATCTAACAAGTTAGGAGGACATTTCTTAGTTACCTGTCTCTCTGGATTGTTTCTATGGTAAAGCAAACATAGCTTAGGGGTGTGCATTAGTTTACTAGGGCTGCCATAACAAAATACTATGACAGGGTAGTGTAAGCCACAGAAGTATATTTTTTCAAATTTCTGGAGGCCAGAAGTACAAGGTCAAGGTGTCAGCAGGGTTGGTGTCTTCCAAGGCCTTTCCTTGGCTTACAGGTGGTGTCTTGTCTCTGCATCTTCACACGGGCTTCTCTCTGTAATAGTCTGCCTCCAAATTTTCTCTTATTAAAAGAGAAATTTGCCAGTTACATTGGATTTATATAATCTAATACTTTGTTTTAACTTAATTCCCTCTTCAAAGCCCCCTTCTCTAAATGAAATCACTTTCTGATGTACTGTGGGTTAGAGCTTTGATATGTGAATTTTGGGTGGTCACAATTGGGACCATCACAGGGTGAGACTGGGGAGGTGTGGACGTCTGAGCCACGCCACGCCAGCTCAAGCTGTGTGATGTGGACAGAGTCATTTCTACTCTTTGGCTTGGATTATGTCCCATACGAAGCAGGATTAATGAGACCTTGCAGGAGGTGTGCTTCCCTTAGCTCTAGCTAGTGCCCAAGCAGCTGCTTGATAAATAGTAGCTATGAGTCCATTACTAATGGTCAGTGTCACCCAAGATAGTTTATGTGCTTCTCTAGACAGCACATCTCTGACCATCTCTTCTCCATTCTTGGCTTAGTTTCCAGTAACTGGAGGCTCTTTGTAAAAGTGTTTGCCCAGCAGATTCCCGCCCCTGTTATCAGGACAGTTGGAGGCAATGACACGTTTTCTAACCTCCCTTCTGTCTTGATTCCAGGGACTGATCCTGCATTTTGTGAACCTCTTCTTGACTCTTACAGGAAATAAGAAAAAGAAAAAAAAAGATAGAGAAAAAAATTGTGGTATTTGCCTTCCAGTAATATAATGGAGTCTGTTTCCTTGGGGTTTGGCAGAAAGAGGCACTGGTTGCAGTGTGAAGGTCATGCTCTCCTGCTCACAGTTGCTCCTCCAGCCGAGGCCCCCCTAAACACAGATGAGGGCCACGGGGAGCTCACAGTACTACCTGTTCCCAAGGCAGCCCTGGAAAACACAAATTGTGTTGTGAAATAAAATAAACAAACACCAGCCTTTCAATACTCTCACACCCAAGGTCACTTGTGTCACTCCCATGGCCTGTGGGACCCCAGAGAAACATAAAACCAGTGAGCAGTCCTTTGATCTCACACCTTCTTTAAAATGTTTTAATCAATTAACCATGAAGCCCCTCCACTTTGCTTATGCAGGCCTGTATCTAAAATGACTTTGGTCTGCCTGACACTTTATTGCATTCGAGATCAAAGTTTGAAGCAAATGCCAAATTCAGCTGGGATAATTCAGAGGCTTTTCCCTGGCAGGCTCCTCCCCCAGCTCTTAGAAGTATTTTTCTTGCAAGGGCAGAAATTTTTGATGATGATGAACATGAAAACAAGCCTCATGAGGATTGTAGGAGCCCATCAGCACAAGGTGGTGGCCAGCTGAGGAGGCCAGGATGAACCCAGCTAGGATAAAGTCCCTTCTAAAAGTTAGTGACATCCATGGAAAGGAGAACAAATGAAAAATGCTGTCTGAAGGAATTTTAAGAGTGGTTTCCCAGTTAGGAAATCAGGACATAGTTGTGAGATTAATGAGATTTAAGGAAGTAGGCATTGCATCCCCTAGTTTCAGGACCGTCTCTTAGCCCAATCACCTGCTGTTAATGATACATGGTACCCTCAGTCCTAGGAATAGGACTCCTTCCCACACACATGTCATTGGTGAATACAGTGTGGGGGTGAAATTGTGGTTCCCACCATTTTTCTACAAAGGAAAAGTTGAATATGATCCTTTGGGGGGAGCCTACTGTCTCAGCCCAGTGCTTGGAATTTTATACATTATATCCATGTTGGTCATCACAGGAACCCCAGGGAAGGCACATCTATTATCCTCACTTATCAGAAGATGAGCCAAAATCACAGGGCAGTTCACAGGCTTGCTAGTGGTCACACGGAGACCCCCTGAAACACCCACTTGCCATTGCTTCCTTGTGTAATCTTCCACCTCTGGGTGAAAGATTTGGTTCGCCGTACACCCTGAAATAATTTATTTTCTCAATTTCAAGTATAGACATCTATTTATAAGTGCTGATCATAGCTCTTGGTCAGCTAACCAGAGTCAGGATAGTAAGCTCATAAATTCTCAGTCAAAAGGAAATAAAGTACAGACTCATCACAGGAAAATAAATTAAACCTTCCTGAAAGATGGAAAATAATCATAATTCTTTAGTGATCACCTCTTATGTGCTAGTCGAGGCTCTGGGCGCCATCTTTATATTATTATTAATCTTTGCTGCAGTCCGGGGGCACAGGCATTTGTGTCCCCCTTTTGAGGATATGGAACCAAGTCTAGATAGAGGGGGGAAATTTTCTGTCAGCGTTTCTTAGCTTGTAACAGGGACTTGACTCTGACGTCCTTTTGAAACAGCTTCTCAATATTTATTAATTACCTTGCTAGATTATCAGGGATTGCGAATCCCTTCACATTAGGATTGATATTACTACTTTGAGGAAAAAGTGATCCTCTTAAAAGTTTCTTCCAATAATTTGAGTTATTTCTGCAAAATGGAGAGACTTCACTGAATCATTGTGGTCTGGCCCTTGATTATATTTGAATGCCCAGTAGATTTCCAACAAGTGAAGCTTTATGGAACCAATGCCAAAATAGCTAATGAGCCATTAAGTTTAATTCTTATTACATATTGAAAGTATTTTGTAATGCCTGGCCCAATAGAAAGGGGCAAGGAGTTATTTAGAAGATTTAAAAAACAATTGTCTCTATGTGACGTTAAACTAAGCAAAAGAAAACTTGCAAAAGAGCAGAGGAAAATAAACATGAAAAGTCAAGAAGATGGAAATCCGTCCAGAGTCCAAATGGGCAGAGTTGAGCCACAATCATCATGCAAAGCAAAGCAGAACATTTGTGGAGAGATTGGTAAAGGAAGAGACCTGGTGCTGTGGCTTGGGGGCTGTGGTCCTGAGGCTGGATATGGAAAGCGTTCCCCTGCCTCGTGACATCCTTAACAGCGCATGTGGTGAGGATTGGGGTCAGAAACGCTGTGTGGACCACAAGGAGCAGATGTCTGTGTGGTCAGGGGGCAACTTAGTTGACCAAGAATTCTGGAAAAACAAGAGGATGGTTTAGGCTTATGATTTAGGAGGAAACCAGCAAAGAGAGATGGTTCCAATGTAGGAATCAAATCACTGAATGAAGATGGTCTCCCTGCTCTGGTTGGGTTTAGAATCTTTTCTTCAGGGAAGACAGCAGCATCTCAAAGGCAAAGCATTTATTTTCAGCATAAGCCCTCTCCATGGGAAATGGGATAGAATCACTGAGAATAGTAGCCAACAGCTATCAAATATTTAATAAGTGTTTATTCTAAGCACCCCATATAGATGAAGTCATTTTACCATCAAAAGAACCCTGTGAGGTGAACACTCTTTACAGATGAGGAACCTGAGGCACTGGCAAGAAAATTGACTTGTCCAAGGTCACACAGTGGAAGTGGACCTATGCTTGAGTTCAAGTTTGAAAATAAGACACAGGATGTCTGAGGTGGTCGCCCTATTAGCGCATTATTACCTATTGCCAGAGCTACTGTGCCATCGTAGAGCTCTGGTGCATGTAAGCAACTACTGTCCAATCCACATTCTTTCTATTAATTTAGGGCATTTCACTCCAGGGTGAAGAAGAAAATTGAATTTTTCCTTATCTGTGTGTTTAATTTTTACATGGTGCAAATTATCTTTTCTACAACATAAACATTAGGGATTTGAACATAACTGGAGGCACAGTCATTGGGACAAGATAACTGAGCCTTTAAGGTAAGGTAAGGACCCTACCCTGAGCAGCTACTATGCCTCAAGTACCCAGGTTAGGGCATTACCTATATTAATATAAAGTGTCATCGACCCCCTGAAGAAAATAGAGCTGGGGTGACATAACCATTCTATGTTGGTATTTGAACATGACTCTATTTTACTCAAATATGGGTGCCCTTTCCACTTACTGCCCAACTCCCAAAAATAACAAAAAATTTAAAAAAATGAATCCTTGCTTTGGTTGGGGCACGTATCTTAGTAGGCTGCTCTTCAATTCTTACTAAAAGTTCAACTGTGACAAAAAATGAATACAATATTCAGGAACAGTTAACTAAAGCAGAGGTCACTTAAAAAGTTTTTTAGCTCCTTAATTATGATATAATATGCACAATGTAAAATTTGACATTTTAAACCTTTTTCAGTGGTATTAAATACATGTACATTGTTGTGTCACCATCACTTTCATCCATCCATATTGGAGATGTCATTTGGAAACTCTGAACTCATTAAACAAATCCCATTTCCCCTCTCACCAGCCCCTGCAAGAATTGGTCTCTCCGAGGTACCTCGTATAAGTAGAATTCTCCAATATTTGTCCTTTGTGTCTGGCTTATTTCACTTAGCATAGACTCGTCCATGTTGAAGCTTATATCACAATTTCATTCCTGTTTGAGATTGATAATATTATATTCTATGTATATATCACATATTATTTATCCATGTATCTGTTGATGAACATTTGTATTGCTTCCACATTTTGGAAATTCTGAAGATTTTTTAATATGTTAAGCTAAATAAATTATTTGGCATTTTGACTAATGTGGACACATGTATTTTTAATAAATTATATGCATGTAGTATTAGGAAAATATACACATTGTGAAACAAACACACCCCAAATCCCCAAAGACACAAATATTTTCTCTTCTTGCTCTCTGGATTATTTTGCTCACATCCTGGGGTATTTACACTCCCTTTTGGAGAAGCACAGGAATGTGTTCATTCATTCCTGTGGATTTTTGAATCTTGTCCATGGATCAAGTTAAATAATCATAGAGTTCTTATTTGGACTTTATTTTGTTGACCCTTATAGAATTAGGATTTTAATCCAAGTTTGGTTTTGGTAGTATGCCCTGAGGGAAATTACAACAAAAGGTGGTTCTAGAAAATTTGTTACTCATTTGAGGTCACTTTGGTTGTGAAAGTGACCTACTTCCTAAACCATTGTCTCCCTTATAAAATTTCTCTTACACATCAGGAAATTCTGGGTTTCTCCAGACAACTGATATCTTTCCATTTTGTGATATCTTTCCATGGGCTATGATATTTCCCACTGTTAGGGCCACTTGATTGTTCAGAATTTAATGTGTCAGCCTCTTTACCATTTTTTTAAGACCTTAAGACAATCATGCACTAAATACTTTGACCTTCTCTTATAAGTCAAACCTGGTTTTACCTCATTGTATTGTTTATCTTATTAGGAAAATCACAAGAAAAGAACTACTATTTATTGATCTTGTACCATGTACCAGGCATATTGTGGTGGACTTTACATGTATTAATAATTTCTAATAATTACATAGTAAAGCTTGTGCTTTTTTCTACATTTTATAGGTGAGGAAAACCAGATTTACTTGATTCCAGTGTTAGCATTCCCTCTGTTATTATTGGAGATGCCATTTTGTAACCTACCTGCACCTTATGTTCATTTTAGAAATCAAGGCTTATAAGTCAACAAATCAAGGAGGATAAGTGTAACAACCCCAAATTCTAAACCCCATGTGCATAAAGAGTGTCACATTGATGCTAGAAACAAACAAACAAAAAATGTCATATTAAATCCCTCCTCTGATAATCCTAGATCAGCCACCAGGATAATTATCTAATATGGCAGAAACTAGCTCAAAGTCATTTCCTCCTTTTCTCAGAGATAGTCTTATTTTATAAGATTTTTTCAAAGCTAGGTTGTGGCCATGTGACTGAGTTCTAACCAATGGTATGTAATACAAAGCCCTACCTGGACAATGCTCTGTATTTTTCCCTCTTTTTCTAGGAAAATGCATGTTTTCACCACAGTCTTGATGAAGACGATGGAGCCACAATGCGGAGGGTGCCTGGGTCCTTCATGGTTCATGTAATGGAGAACTCCATCATGCTGAAGAACATCCCCTTTTTTGTCTTATCTGAGTGAGAAACTAACTTTTATTTAAGGAAGCCTCTAGAATATGAGGCTATTTTTTTTAAATAGAGGCTGATTTCCTTTTCTGTAAGTTAGAAAATTGATAAAATTTGTCCCATGAGGTTATTATGAAGACTAAATGAGATAATGCATGTAAATATGGTGCCTGAGATCTAGTAGTTGTTCCATTAGTTACTGTAATGGTAGTGATGAGTATTATATCACTCAAGTACCCTCAAGTTGCATAGTATTCTGAGTATTTTTTTTAGAAATTCCAGTCTCTTACCAGGATTCCTGCATGTCCCTAGGAGGATTTGCATTTTCTTACGAATTGTGTACCCTCTATTCATTCCTGATTACTTCTGGTGATATCTTTGCTTCATTCCTTGATGCATTAGCTTTTCTTAGCTTGCCTCACCTTACAGTTTATTCACAAAGATAATGCAGCCTAGACCTTGTGCTGTGTATCACTGAAGACTTTAGAGTAAGGGAATCACAACACAGAAACTGTAAGTTGGCTGTTAGACTCCATTTCTTGAATCTTTCTCAGCCAATTTCCATCTCACAGTTTGGTCCCTATGGGCCAGCTCTATCTCTAAAATCTGGTCTACAGCCTCATTCAAATCAGAAGCTCCTCTCCATGGAACCTTTCCAGGGGCAAAGCCCTTAAATCCCTATGCAAAACCTCCAGAGATAAATCCTAGAAATATCATAATCACAAATCCCTGAGAACAGAAAAGCCCACCCTAACCATAACCTCTACTGTCCCTGTCTTACTTGTCAGCCCTTTCACATGTTTAATTCACATTTTCATTTGTAGTATTTTGTCCTAAGGGTTCCATATCAAATTGCAGGGATATCGTAAAGTGAGAGAATAGACCCCTGATTTATATGTGCATGACAAGAAGGTTTCCCAAAGTAATCCCTTCTAGAAAAAAAAAAAAAAAAGGAAGCAAAACTTGGTTTCTACTCTTAATGTCACAAGCAAATGAATTTTACAATCTTCCTTTCGTCCTTATTCCGCCTACCTTCTGTTCCTCTAATTCTGCAGCTCTTGCTTCAGAGCTTTGACATAGCTATCAGCCTAAAATGTCCTTCATCAGATTGTAGCAGGATGTTTGTCATTCAACACAAAGGCTGTCTCCCCCAAGAAACCATGGCAACAACATCCTTGCTAAATTAGCATAAAGCTCCTCCACCTGTTCAGATTCTAGGTGCCCTCTAGACTTACACGGACTGGTTTTCCATGGTTCTTGCGGTATCTACTGCAGCACTGTCCAATGGAAGTTTCTGTAATGATGGAAATGTTCTTTATCTGTGTTATCCACTGTGATAGCTATAAGCCACATGTGGCTATTGAGCATTTGAAATATGCTGGTTTAGCGTCTTTTGGTTTTTTTCATTAACACAAATACAATGCTTATGTATTTGTTTCATCCCTGTATGAGAGAATTGTATTTAACTATTTTGAAAATTATACTGTAGCAGCAATAAGGGGTCTACAATGATGGGTGAATAAATGCATCCTAAAGTTCTATGAGACACTGACAGTCTAAGCCAGTACTGAGTTCTGGACTTTGTAACCACACAGTATGCATTTTTGCACAGTACGTAGTAGGGCTGCAGCAAATGAATAATAAATGTGTGAGTGGATGAGTGAGTGAGTAAGAGAAGGGACTGGGGAGACAGGACCTCCCTCCGCACCCATCCTCTGGCGTGTTGTTAGAGCCCTTTGATGCACAGAGTAGGCTCACTGGTTACAGTGGCAGGTCTTCCCAGCCTCTCACCATCAGCCATTATGGGCTGATAGCAGAGGCAAAGATAAAGGGATCATTGGTTGAAGTGAAGAGAACTGTGCTCCTTTTTCAAAACTGCCCAAAAATGTCAGGCAAACAGACCTACAAGAGCGCCAGAACCCTGTAACAGCAGGTGGGGGAAACTCCAGGGTACATTCTCTGAACTCGCCAGATATGTTCTAGGCTTCTCCTTGGAAACACACATCACCCTTAAATCCAGAGCCTTGTAATAAAAGCCCACTAAGAACTGAGGTCAACACAGGCAGCAGTGGGATCTTGAAGTGAATCTCAAGTATCATATGACCTAATAGAGTCAGCACTTGTATACGCATGAAGTGATAACTCTCATTTTTGTATTTTTGTAAGCAGAAGTTTCCTCCACACATAAGAAGGTTCTACAAAGGGGACAGGAAAGAAAGAAAAAGAAAGGCTGTCCTCACCAAGTGCCCGAAGGTAGGGGCTTGGCCACAGTGTGAGAACTGCTGACCTGCATTAACAAATAAGCAACTGCTGGGATCTCCTATCCAGGTCTCCCAAACATGTGGACCCTTCCTCCTATGCTCTGGTCAGCCCTTCATTGCCATCTCCTTCCCTTTGTCACAGCGTGTTAAAAATCAACTCTACGGCGGTGCCTGTGGCTCAGTTGGTAGGGCACCAGCCCCATATATGAAGGGTGGTGGGTTCAAACCTGGCCTTGGCCAAACTACAATAAAAAAATAGTCAGGTGCTGTGGTGGGGCACCTGTAGTCCCAGTTACTCGGGAGGCTGAGGCAAGAGAATCGCTTAAGCCCAGGATTTGGAGGTTGCTGTGAGCTGTGTGACCTCACTGAGGCGACAGGAGTCAGGTGACTCCATTTTGTGTCCCGCCACTATCTTAGATCCCCTTAACCCACTGCCCTAGGTTCTTAGAAAAACCTCAAACACCTGCACCCTCACTCTAGCCAATTAAGTCTTAGCAGGAAAGTCCCCAAAACCCCAGTTAACTGCCCGGCCCTGGCTTAGTCAATAGGGCAGCATAAGAGGTAGGTCAGCCAACCCCAAGCTTGCTAGAGTTGAAAATCCCAACCCATTTTGTAACCACAATAAAAACCCCTGTACCCAGGAGTCGGGGCTCTCAGCCCAGATCTGCTGCATCAGAACCCCTGAGAGACCAGGCTCTAGCTTGAATAAAGGCTCTTTGCTTTTGCGTTGGACTTGGCTCCCTGGTGGTCAGCCACGACACTCTACAGAGGGCGACAAAGTGAGACTCTGTTTCTACAAAAAGAAAAAAAAAAAGTCAACTTCATATGAAGTACTGACCCAAAGGTTTCGGCCAGCGCGCATATATCAGAATTACCTACGAAACATGCATCTACTACTTTTATCTTTCCAGAAGGGTGTAACTTAGCTTTACAAGAACCCTTCCTCCCTCTTCCGCTCCTCCCTCTCTTGCTCCTCTCCTCCCAAAACAAAGACCACAAAAGACTTAGTTAGCCCGACCCCAAGGAAGAAATTTGCATCAGAGAACTCTAACCCAACAAAGCCCTCCTAGCAAGCTGTGGAATTGCCTACCTGCTATGGCCTCATATAAAAGGGGTCTCTAACTGACCCCCACCCCACACAGATGCCTTCTTTGCCCTGCCCAGGCAGGTCACACACACACACACCCTTACAATAAACCTGTCCTGAACCTCTCTGCTCCCAGGCTCATCTGTGGGCACCAATGTAACATCTTTCAAAGGGGAGACGATACTGTACATTAAACATGGTGATGGGAAGTAGAACATGGGCAAAGCAGCTGAGAAGTGACATACTATTTGTAAAAGTGTTTCCCTTACTGGATTTTGGTGTCTGAGGTTTAGGGTTAGCATTAGGATAGGGCTGGGGTTATGGTTAGTACTAAGGTTTTTGACTTTATATGTTATGAACATTTCCCCCAATGTCTCAGCATCACCTAAATACCAACCCTCCTCCATAGTAAAACGTAGCTTCCCCTGGTTGACCTTGGGCTTTCACAGGCATGCTCATTTGGTTTCCTCACTGAGCTGCAGGACAACCTTTCTGAGTCGGGAGTGGCAACTATCTTATCCATTCTAACCAGGAAAGACATCTGAGCCCATCTCTGTTACCCTTGCTTAAGGATAATAGAACGTCAGTAACAAAGAACAAGCTAGTTCATTTTATTTCCTCAAGTAGTTTGAAAACCCAGCTATGGGAGTGTCTGCCCAGTAGATTGTCATCTCGATAGCCTCGTCTGTACACAGTTCACAGAACACAGATACATAATCAACAAAGCACACTGATATTTCCAGTGCTATTGGCCAAAGAAAAGAAAAAGTTTGCACCAAATACTTACTGAAAACAAGGAAGATTTTATTCAAGACTTTTGCAATAGGGGACAAGATTTTGGAAATACAGGACAGAAATTGAACTCAATTTTGAACATAACGAGAGAAGGCAGAGAGCGATGGTCACCAGACAGGGTTAAAAACTAGATAGGAAATTTCTAGGGGAACTTCATTAGGTATTAAGGATGGATGAAAGAAGGACTTGATTGGAGATCAATTAAGGGAAGGGGAACTTACTCGGCTGTCTGTATAAATTGCTTTAGCAGTATTCTTTGCTACAACTGGGCTCAGTGCATCACTGGTTAGTCCCAGCGAGAACAAAGCTTAGAGTCTACAGTTCAGTCAAAGAAAGAGTCTCTTCCATGCCCCCTGCTATGAAGCTGGTCATGATCGGTCCTAAAGTGGCCCCTGGACTCCTCTGGGTTCTCTTCACCTGACAGTACAACTTTTCTCCTTTTTTATATCCCTTGTTTTGAAAAGGGGAGAAGTCTGCAGCCTGGAGTGATTGCTCCCATGGAGCTGTTCCCCTTGTCCTGGGCTGGTCGAGGGCCAGACAGAGGAGGAGGAGAGGAAGGGGATAGTTGATGGTGGCTGGGGAGAGGGGAGGATTAGCCGGGAATCGACCGATGTGGTGTAATTTTGTTTTTCCTGAAAAAATATATCCTTACTTCTGAATTTCAGGGAACTGACTCCACGGAGTTGAGAGCTTGCTTCACGTCCCCAGGATCTCTCTTGAATGAAAATACAGAGTCTGTGAAGGAAGTCTACAGAAACTTTCTCTGAAAAACTCCTGTTATGTTTGCATGAATATTTATATAAAGTCATCACCCAGGAGAAAAAATTACTATTGTTCTCAAAGTCTAGAAATGTTGATTAGGTGGATAATGCCAAAATTCAGTGCCCTAGACTTTAGAGACCATTACTGTGCCTTTAAAAGTCAAGATATATCACTTCCTCAGAAAAAGCAGCCTGGGCGAAGACATAAAGTCTTTGGGTGATTAATGATTAGAATCCCTTAAGAGTGAGCTGTGGAGGAGTCAGACAAAGTGGAATTAAAATGTTGCATGTTACTTAACATTCCCTCAGATGACTCAGAAACTTCCTGCACCTTGGTCATTTATCCTGGCTTCTTAAAAGTCAGTTCCGTTTCCAAATGTCGGAGCATTTAGTGAGAATCTCAATGGACGCAGGGTTTCTTTTCTTTCTTTTTCTGCCAAACGATGATTGCCTTTAAGATTAATGATCTATTATCTGTATGGTCTCTGTTTCATGAGTATAATGTAGACATTAGTACTCACACCACGAGAATGCTGTAAGAATGAATAAAACAACACCAGTGAGCCTCCATTACCAGTGGGCCTATCTTGTGTTAGTTCACCACGGGAACTAACACCAGATAGGCCTCACTAATGGCGGGCATTGTTGTCATTATCACCTGGGATGCACACTTGGCATCTTTTTCTATTCAGAACCCAGTTTCTGTAATTCTTATAGCAACAGCTGTAATTGCATCCAGAGTTCCATTCCTCCCCCGCTATGAGTTAAAGGGGTCCAGGCCACAGTGACAAGATCACACCTTAGCAAACAGTACGAATAACAATTAATTATTTACCAGATGCCAGACATTGGGCTAAGTGTTTCTCTCACATTGTGTCACTTACTATCTATAACCTCCCACCAAAAGAAAGGTGCTATCACAGAGGAACCCCAAATACCATGACACAGAGCAGTGGTCCCCTACCTTTTTGGCACTAGAGACTGGTTTCATGGAAGACGATTTTTCCACCAATGGGAAGGGGAGATGGTTTTGATATGCGTCTGCAGCAATTGATTTATTAAGTCTCCGTGCAGTCAAATCTCTTGGCTAATGTTCATCTGGATTTGCAGCTGCCCCCCAGCTCTGCATCACCGCCTCAGCTGCACCTGGCATCATCAGCGTAGATCCTCATAAGGAGCCTGGAAACACCATCCTTTAGATGCAGTTTACAACAGGGCTTGTGCTCCTAGGAGAATCTAAGGCACCTCTGATCTAACAGGAGGCTGAGCTCGGGTAGTGATGGCGACAATAGGGAGCAGCTGTAAATACAAACGCAACTTCAATCACTCGCCTCTTATTGTGGGGCCCAGTTCCTAATAGGCCAAAGGCCAGTACTGGTTTGCAGCCTTGGTGTTGAGGATCACAGCTTAGAGGACACAGAAGCTTCTGTCTCTCTCCTGTAACAGGTTGATGCCAAGAGTCCAGGAGGGCTGGGTCAGCTCTGCCCTCTGTGCTGTTCAGAGACACAGAAGCAGAACCTTTCATTCTCCCTCTAAGTTCCCTATTCCCTCATGTGCTTCATCAGATCAGCTCCTAAATAAAAGCCTTGCATCCAAATCCCTTCTTAGGTTCTGGGTTTGGACAACAAAGTTATAAGTCACATCATTAGCAAATGAAGAATCCAGAATTTGAATTTGGCCACCTATCTCCAGATCTTCCCTCTTAATCAGTGGGCAAAACTTTTCCCAAATCTTGAGAGGCCTTGTGTGATGCTCAGAATTTTATCTGCTGGTACCAGACACCATGCTATCTAGAGGGCAGGGAAGGAAGGATGTGGGTGGTTCCACCTAGAATGTGGGCTTTCTATTCACAGCAAAGCACAGGTTCTTCCACCTGCCTTCATTCATTTAACCTTTTTCACGGCCTGCAAGCTGTCAGCCTATCCAATCATATTTATTTATCTGGATCTCAGCACAGTGTCTGGAACAAAGTATGTGCTCAGAAAAGGAGTGCTGAATGACTAAATAGAAGTGAATGATTCTACTTTTTTTTCAGATGAATTTAGAGAAGTTAACAGCACTTTGAAAGAGGAAGAAAATGGAGCCATGAGATGTCATGGTTATAGAGTATTGGTTTTCATCTTGACACCAAGCTGAGCTGCACGTGTATTACCTTAATATGAGGTAGACCAGGAGCATTGCTTTGCAGGCAACAGAATGGGGATCAGAGAGTGTAAGAACATAGACAAGATCACTCAGCTAAAAAGAGAGAGACTTCAATTTGAAGACATTGTTCATCTCCAACTTTGTTGTCCTTTCCAGTATAATACACACACATAGCTAATAATAGCAAACATTTCTTGAGTACTAATTACTTGGCAGGCGTTGTGCTAAATGTTTTCCTTATGTAATTCAATTCAATTCTTGTAACAATGGTGCAACATACGTGCTGTAATGATGCCCAGTTTTGCACTGAGCCAACATACTACCTCAAGTTTATTAGCATTGCACTTCCTTTCTCCCCACTATCACTACCACTGTCATTTAAGTTCCATTGTAATCATTGAGAAGTATGCTGTCAGTAAAATTGAGAATAACTACAATGTAGTAGGAAATCTTTTTTGCTCTGATTTGCTGCTTTTGTGAATCTTAAGTTTTTGGTGTTTTGCAGTTCGATTGTAATTATAAAGTTAATTTTTACTTATTTATATAGCCTGGGGTTTTGTTGTTGTTTTTTTTAATCATAAGAATTATGCTTCTAATTTATTCCAGAAAATTCTTAGCCATCATCTCTTTTAAAATTTACTCTTTCCAGTTTCATCTATCTTTTTTATTTTTCCTGGAAATTTGAATAGATTTATGCTAGGATTTCTTATCCTATCATTCATTTATCATTACCTCTTTAAAAAAAATAATTCCATCTCTTTGTATCTCTCTCCTGCATTATTGATAATTTCTTCAAAAATATTTTCTGGTTCATTAATTCTCTTTACAGTTGTATCTATATGCTATTTAACTCACTGTGCTTAAGTCCAATCATTATTCTTTTTGTATTTTTTTCATTCTATTTTAAACCTACCTGGTCTTATTCCTGGCTCATGTTTTAATTTCCTCTTATTTCTAAACATATTTTCAATATATTTTCTCATTTTCTATGTCTGATAAATTCCTATGTATGTGTGTATATATACGTGTGTGTATATATATATGTCTATGATGAATGAGTTTACTTTAAGGCCTCTTGTTCCTGTTGATCACACTCACGCTAGTTTATTTCCTTCAGTTTATTTCCTTCAGATCAACCTGTTGTCTTCTCAGCATCCCAATGGTATAAAAACTTAGATCATATTTTCTCATCATTTTTTCCAGACTAAATACCACCTTCTCTGGAATCCTCTCTTAACTCCCTTGGATCCAATTGACTATATTATCCTCTTCTTTCTGCTACTACAAATTATTTTATTTATACAAACCATATCATGCTGTTATCAATTCTCAAAATATCTGCCTCCCTTCCCAAACCAGCAATTACTTGATGACTAGTGTCCCAGCATATTCATTTATGTTTACTTAATTGCTAGCAAGGATCCTTGAGTTTTTTATTAATTGACAGACT
The DNA here is from genome assembly GCA_963573935.1 of Arctocebus calabarensis. Taxonomy (NCBI): domain Eukaryota; kingdom Metazoa; phylum Chordata; class Mammalia; order Primates; family Lorisidae; genus Arctocebus; species Arctocebus calabarensis. The sequence goes on along the minus strand of CAUYON010084177.1, from coordinate 22,341 downwards.
GATTAACATTCAGTTAACATTTGCAGAGCACCAGTCCTTAACAGACATCACAGGACTGTGATGGTAAGAAGTTGCAGTGACCGGGAGTTTCCATGGAATTGAAGAGAATTCTCTCTGTGCTTCCCCACTGCCCTTGTCTCATGCTGCAGTTAAGGCATTTACCGAATTATGGAGCATTTGTTTGATCATGTGTGCACATCTCCAACATCACTATTAGCTCTTCCAGACAGAACACAACAGCTAATTTATTTTAGATCTCAATTATTTAGCACAGGGGTCGGCTAATGGGCCTAAGGCTTGCCGTTTGCTTCTATACGGACTCTCAGCTAAGAATGGCTTTTGCTGTTTTAAATGTTTGAAAGAATGAAAGGAAGAAGAAGAATTCATGCTACATAACAATGACAATATCTGAAATATAAATTTCAGTGTTCATAAATAAAGTTGAATTGTATTATAGACTTTCATTCACTTATATATTTTCTGTGGTTATCATTCACATTTTTACAATGGCAGAGTTGACATTTACTATTTCATTATTTCCAGAAAAAAAAATTGCAGACTTTTGATCCAGCATGTTAAACTCTTTGGACAAATTATGCTGGTGGTGACTCCAGAGGCAGGTAAAATCTGAGCTAGGAGAAAAAAAGAAAAGATAATTTCTCACATTTTGGGGGTTAATAACCTTCCACATGGTACTAATGGGTGTCTCTAGAGGAATTGGGAACATTCCTGGGACTGGAATGGGAATATCTGGGACTGGTTCCTTATTTTCTCCAGAAAGAATGATAAACTTCATCCTGTCATCATCTTCATTTCCTTCTAGAGGAGCAGGGAGAATGTATGAATTCATCACAAAATTATAGTTGCCAAGGGAAGAAAACAGGGCTCTCCTGGGTGGAGGGGAAAGGAAGGACCGAATTATTGAGGATGGAGGAACGGGGTGGGGGATGTAGAGTATTGAAGAGGGAAGGAGGAGCTAGGCCGAGAAAGTGGATGCCTTTGACGGTTCCTCATAATGTGAATATATGAGGGAGTGATGACACTTTGAGTTAAAATTAAATCACTCGCTTTAAAAATATACAATAACTTCATATTTGGTTTTGAAAAATGTCCAATTCCTTCACCCACAAAACCCTAGGTGAACTGGCTCCAGCTCCCTTCTGCAATGCCGACTCAGCTCACTGCGTCCCCATCTGTGCCTCTGCCTCCCAGCCCAGCTCACGGCTCTCATGACAGGGCTCTGCAGGATGAGCCTTCCTCTTCCTAAAATGCTCTTTCTTTTTGGTTGAGGGTATTGTCCTTTGTCAGGTCTCAGCTCAAACCTCCACACTAAAACCTGTTCTGACCACTTGTGTAGAACAAAGCCGATCCTGTTAGGACTTTCTTTTGCACTAGACCTCTGAACTTACTACAATCTTGAATTATACAATTTCTTGTTGTTGGGTGTGATTGTTTGCCTTCCCTTCCCTGCTAGACTGTAAGTCCCATAAGAGTAGAGGCCATCTTTCTTTCGTTCAGTATATTAGACCCAGCACCTAGCACACAACATTTATTTAAAAAATAGATATTTGAAGTTTCCCTAATCTCTGGAGATGAAACGAATAGATATTGAATAGCACACAATCCACTAGGGGAGACCATCGAATTGGGGTTTATAATTCTGATTCCAGCACATGGGTTTTGAGACGCACATTCAGTTTAACTTTCAGAAATGTTAGTGTTGTGGCAGGCACCTGTACTCCCAGTTACTCAGGAGACTGAGGCTGGAGGGTCACTTGAGCCCAGGAATTGGAGGCAGCATTGAGTTATGATCATACTACTGGGCATCTCTGACGTCTTTAAAAACAAACACACAGACATTCAGTCTATAACACCAAGTGAAGACAGGTCAAGACGGAAGCCGACTGCAAGGCACAAGAGCTCTCACCATAAAACAAATCAGACATCACTTTGACCCTGGAATCCTATCAGCCTCCAGAACCATGAGAAAGAAATTTTGTTGTTTAAGCCAATCTGTGGTTTTAGTTATAGCAGCCTGTGGTTTTAGTTATAGCCGCCTCAACTAAGACACCAGAAATTTCTTGGTCTTGGAAGAAAGTTTCAGCTACATAGAGGTGGTAGCTGAAGTCAAGAAAATGGGTAAGCTAATTTAGAGATGCAACAGAATGAACTTGACTGGATGACTGGCATCTCATGTTAGATGACACTCACATCTCTGGGATGAAGTGGCCTCTGAATTGCTCACGTCTCTAAGGTGGCCTTTAGGTGTTAAGGTCAAGCTAGCTTGGGAAAAATGGAGCCCTATCTTCCAGTGAGGGTGTGTTAATAATCACCTTTTAGGTTGAAGAGGCTGAAGCAAGACCACAATGGGGAAAGCAGTGGGTTCAGAGTCTGTTGGACTGCAACCTGGAACCCTGCTTGAAGGATACATGTGAGGCCTGAGAGGACAAGGTAAAAGACAACTGTGAAGCAACTTTCTGGGAGTTTCTAGAGCCCTAGCCACATGCGGCTCAGGCAGAAATGCCTGTCCCGTCCATACAAGCTGTTACCCTGCCATCACCTCTCATTTTATGCCACTTCATTACCTCCTGATTGCCCTGTGAGGTGGAAATTTGCACTTTCTGAACTTCAGAGGCTGCACGGCAGCCTCCTGCTCACTGTGTGAACTGCAGATGGGCATATTCCAGGTCCTGTTTCCTGGGAGGCCATGCCATGTGACAGGTCTATGAGTCCAACCTGGGGGTGGGCATCGCCTGTGGATTGCAGGGTAGGAACTGGGCTTGGGCACAGGGAAACACCCCACAGTGATGCCGTCTTAAAGAAGGTTTTAGCTGATCCCTTGAGATGCTATGAAACTGAGGTGGCCCTTCCTAAATGTCTCAAGGTGGGGAGAGGGGCTCAGACATTTATACCCCGCAGCCACATCATCCAGTCATGGCACATGGACAGCTCTGAGAAAGTGTGTGACTTGGGCCAGACGTTTCCTTTCAGTCAGGCTGAGAGCTGAGGGCTGTCCTCTTGGGGGAGGTCCCAGCTGCTGGCAGGATACGCCCTTTGAGCCTGAAGTTTTTCTGGGCAATATAAAACATTCCAGTACATTTTGTGGAGTAGACACACACTTCCACTCCCTTGTAACGTAAAAGAAGTATGATCCAAGTCTGGGTGAGAAAAGGGCCCTGGAAAGTAACTCTCTGGATGTTCTCAGCCCGAGGATGTCTTTCCAGGCAGGACATTTTCCCCAGCATACACCTTCCTCCATACTGAAATTGACTTTTCCTGTGTACTGAGATTCTGCTTTTAGAAGGAACAGTACTCAAGTAAAGAAGAAGAGTCTAAAAAAATTGCAAGGGCTTTTTTTTTTTTCCAGATTTGGAAGTCACCCAACTGCTTGAGTGACTCGATTGTTTTTACTTTTATTCCTGTATGTTTATTCCTACATTCCTGCGTATGGGTGTGTGTGGGTGCAAGGTGTGCTGCCAGAGGTCTGCAGGAGGCGCTAGGTGTGACGCAGTTGAACTGATCAGGTGTCCTTAGCTGGGAGGGGACAATGATGTGACTCTTCTGAGACTGTCTTTTTGCGAGCCCATCTTTGTGAGACTATCTTTTCTACTTATACAAGTGTGTGTTATTTTTCTAAAATATGGACGCATTTACAAGAAATGGGGTTGGGAAGGGAAATAAGGCTAAATGGGGAGGCACAGATATAAGGATCTCTGAGCTGTTAGACCACCATGCTTTTTTTTTTTTTTTTGCCAAATGATAAGAGATTTATTTCCTAATCAAACAGGGTCATGTGCGTGTCATTCAGAAATGTGTTCCTGCTCATTCGAAACTCCAAAAACGAGTTGACAAGCATCAGAAGAGAAGAATTGTGGGTAGTGTAGGAATAATAGGAAGAAAAAAAATCAATGTGGAGATGTAATTGAAAGTAAGAGCTTGTGGTAGAGGTGATTGAATGGTAATATTGCAAGCAGAGACCACGCAGGATCAAGTAACTGTAAGATCAGGCAATTCCCAGGTGTGCGTCTCTTTCCTTTCTGAGATAACAAAGGCCTCTGTGATGGTGGTGAAGAGACGTTATCAGACATGTTCATTCAAATAGGAGATTCTCTCTAGTTTTATTCTTTATGGTTTTTTTTTTTTTTCCTTACAAGACCTGGAATGAGCCCAAGAATGACTTTGCAACTGATAGAACTGGACGAGGGCATTTTCTATCTTGTCCTTGTGACTATCTTAGCAAGAGGATTCAATTACTCCCGGTCGGCCCGCTCAATCAAGGCACAGCTGACCAGCTGGATGACCAGAAATACAAAGGCACTGTGTAAAACTCATTCCACTGCTCCTTCCATTTTTAGTTTCTGGAAGAAAATTCCAGTTCAAGTTACTATTTATTTTCTCTTACCAAGAGGGGTGTATTTATTAAGGTTTTAATGTTTTTCTGGAGAAAGTGAGTCCTACTCATGGGCATTTTTCATTAAACCAAAATAACTTCCCTTGAGAAATACTTACCCCTCTCTATGATTATCTCATAGGGCCATTCATAGTCTCCCATTCAATTCCAGTAAAATCAATACTGCATTATAGTTACGAGCCCGGAGACCTGGATTGTGTGTCCTTGCACAAGTCACTTAATCTCTCTGCCACATTTCAAGTGCAAAAACAATGAAAATAATTCTAGCCACTTCAGACAGGGAGAGCAAAATTAATGACAGCAGTTTTTTTTCTAGAAAATTCTCTCTGTGGCTGTTTATCCTACCCCCTGGTGTTGTGTGTGTGTCTGTGTGTGATTGTCTTTATTTTTGATTCTCTTAAATCCAAGTTCAGCCACCCACTTATTGACAAAAAGACAAAGCCAATTCCAAATGCATGATGGCAATGCCTCCACTCGGCTGAATTTTATATCTCTAGACATAATCAGTCCTTGTGAGTGCTGCTATTTCCCCTTTGTGGGAGGAAGAGGAAGGTAACAGAGAAGTCCACTTGGAAAATAATTTTTGCCTGTTTGTTACCCCTTTTTTTTTTGGTGATTTTGTGACCTCTTAGGCTCAGACACTGTGTGTCCTCAGCTCTACTATTACTGGGTTCCACTTTTTACCTCTGCCAGTCAACATTCTCACAGAACTGATGAGCCAGTTTGATCTTTATCTTCCAGTATGGACACCACACGTGAATGCCACAAGTGTTTGTCCCACACCTTTATAGGCTGTAACTATGTCAATAAACCAATCCACACTGACTTACTGAATAACAAAGCTCTGACCTCATTTACTTTTCCAGTGGCTAATCTCTCTCTTTCTTTTGCTATCAGACTTATTAAGAGTGAAGTCTGTTACTAACCTATGACTATCCAGCTATTATTTCTATTAAAACTGCCCTTCTTTTTGTCTTTATTCAGAGGCTACTTCATTTCAAAGACGTGAGTATCATCTAACATGGGGTATGAGTCTTCTGGTCAAGTTCATTTTGTTTTGTCTCTAATTTAGCTTATCCATTTTCCTGACTTCAGCTAACACCTCTATGTGGATGAATGTTATATCTACAATTCAGGGATTTCAGACAGAATTTGCCTTAAAATACTTGTCCTAGCATTTGTCAGTCTAGGAGCACGTGCTGAAGAGAGATTTGAGAAGGTCACTTCCTGAGAAATCTGGAATGCCATTCTAAAGGATTTGAATTTTAACCTATAATGGTAGTTCATGAAAGACATTTTGACATGATTTGGAGCAGTGGTTCTCAATCTTCCTAATGCTGCGACCCTTTAATTCAGTTCCTCATATTGTGGTGACCTCCAACCATAAAATTATTTTCATTGCTACTTCATAACTGTAATTTGGCTACTGTTATGAATCATAATGTAAATATCTGATATGCAGGATATATTTAGGCGGCCCCTGTGAAAGGGCCCCCCCCTTTGGGGGTCGCAACCCACTGGTTGAGGACTGCCGATCTAGAGGAATATATTGTTTCCACTCAAGCATGAAGGTTCAGTTGAGGGCAGAATGCTGGAGCTTCCCAGGTCCACAGCTGTGATCCTATAAGGCACTGCAGACATTATACTGAAACAAAAGGTTAGATTTCATTTGGCACTTTTAATGCACAGATATTTTCTTCTAGGCTTCCAGCTGACTCATATTCTCAGTCTCTGACTTTGGTATAAACAGAGAGGAAGGAATACACATGAGTTTCAATGCATGGACTATTGTTCCTTCAATCCAGCTTTATCAGCCTTCAGTTCATACAAATTCCTCTAAAATTCTGGAAATAGTATTCCTAATTTCCAGTGTTATTTCAAGTACTCATAATTTTGATGTCTTCAGAGGTATTTCATTTGGAAGCTGAAAGGAAGTGCATTAAGCACAGCTAACTAGTTCCTATTTTAAAACACACATCCTTTTTTTGTTGACAGTTTGAATGCTTCCTGCAAACCCACACTTTAAAGAAAACACATGGACTGTATGAACTGAGTTAAGAAAGCTTGAAAATGGCCCTTGTCATGTTCCACACAAAATACAAATGTATGCCTCATCCTGGCCACGATGATTTCTTTTATTTCCTTGACTATGTAAAAATTCTTTTCCACTGCAGGACCATACAGACCATGTTCTCTGCATGGACTGCCAAGCCCCTTCCCCACTCAAGCATCCATATCCTTCCATCCCAGACCCCAATTGCGCATTCAAGATTCTGCTACTGCTATTTTCTCACACAGGTGTCTGTCCCAATATGTCTAATACTGGGTCCATCCGCAGTACATTTATCTAGTACCCCATAATTTCCTGCAGGATGCTTATCTCTATTTAAAATTATGTATTAGTTTCATCCATTCCATAATATCTATTACACCCTTTAACTTCCACCCCCAACTGTAACTGCATAGCATATAGGCGCTATTTCATCTGAAACTGTATAACAAACGTTTAGTATAATTCCTTGCATGAAATGAGAGATAAAAAAGTGTTGTTAAATAACTTTTGAATACAAAGGATTAAGAATGAAGATAGCTTCTGTATTTCACATAGCTTTATACACTTAATATAAAGCCTTGTACGAAGCTTCACATATTTTCTATAGCTTTTTAAAATGTATTATTTTTGAAATAATGGTCATTCCATGAGGTAGATGATACCATAAAGCTTAAGATCCTTAAGTCCTGAATCGATTCTAACAGTCTTTTAATCATTTCTCCAGAAGGATTTGCTGCTGACAAAGCAAATCAGGCCAAACACAAAAATGTTCAGAGCATTGCTTAGAAATAATTTCCGGAAATCTGTGGTGAAAACAAATTCTAAAGATGGAGAAGGCTATTATTCAGTAAACATGTCTTAAATCAAACATATGTTAAATTCCCATAGTATTTCCTAACGGTGCTTCGCTCATGTGATAATTTAATGAAAATAGCATTATAGATATTTAATCACTTTATCTTTTCAGATTACAAGTGTACAAAACTCCATGCAGTGGCTTTGATTCCAGAATATGCAGGATTGTTTTGGTTTAATGGTCTGAATTCTGTTGGATATGTTCTAGAATAGTTTCTCATTTAAAGGAATCCTATGATTGAGGCATTACAGATAAGAAGCCTTTTATAACATAAATAATTGCCCTTAATTGGTCTTGTTTGCTAGTAATTTGGGTACTAGATTTTCTCAAAGACTGGCTCATGTGAAAAATATAGTTCCATCACAAGGCAAGTCCCTAAGAAACTTGCTAAATCAGCCCAAATACTAGGTAACTGTAATTTTATTGTGGGTCTTAATAAGCAGGAAGGAGAAAGAATATATCTGGAAGCTACTAGGACTTCACAGTTTTGTTTTCCTTAAAAAATTTAAAGTCTTGGGGTGGAGCCTGTGGCTCATCGAGTAGGGCACTGGCCCCATATACTGAAGGTGGCAGGTTCAAACCCTGCCTCTGCCGAACTACAAAACAAAAAAATAGCTGGGCGTTGTGGCGGCGCCTATAGTCCCAGCTACTCAGGAGTCTGAGGCAAGAGAATTGCCTAAGCTCAGGAGTTGGAGGTTGCTTGAGCTGTGTGATGCCAAGGCACTCTAGCAAGGGTGATAAAGTGAGACTCTGTCTTTATAAAAACATTAAAAAAAACCCCAAAAGTTAAAGTCTCTAATCTAGATTACTTAAATCTAAATAATCAATAGAAAAGGATTATTAGGCTATAGAAATAAGGCCCCAAGGGTTAAGAACCCCCTAATAGAGGCAGTAGTTGCTAAGCTGTGGCCTTAGTTAATGATCATGTAGTCTGAAGTGCCCGATTGAGGTGTGGTCCATCTCCTCTGCCTTGGAGCTCTACATGCATGTATAAAATGGGGGTTCACTACAATCCCAACATTTTAAGGAGAACAATGAAATATCTCATATAAAGTTCTTCACATAGCACCTGGCATATAATAAGCACCCCTGAAAAAACAGTGGTTATACAGATAACACAGTCCTAGAAATACAAATTTAAGCCATATCATCTTCACATTTGATTGTTTAATCAATGATTTAAAGCCCTTGGAAAAAAAGAAGCAACCAATAGGAATAAATTAATGTTTTACATTGGTGATACAAGATTTATATAATGAACACAAAGACATTTTAGATAAGAATGAATGATTTGGATGTCCATATCCATGAAACAGAGTGTGTGTGCCTGAGTGCATATTTTTCTCACAAGGAAACAAAATGCTATGGTAGGTATTAATTGGATACCTTGTGGCTCTGTAATAGGTGGCAGGCCTGATGCCATCAGCCCTGGCCTGAGAGTGGTAAAAGGCACTCTTTCTTTTGTTGTTTTCCATCTGGTTCCATTTGTGGGGAAAAGATACAGACAAAAATACAATCAAAAGCATTTCACCTTAGACCTCACTTTACAATTTGTATAAAGTAATTAAATACGTCCTTTCTTCTGGCAAAGAGTGTGTCCTTCTAGCCACCTCTTTTATGTGGCCATTCCAAAGTCCCCAAATATAACAATATGTGAATCTCAAACCAATTTCTGGCAACAAAAAGGTATACGTTTTCTTCTCTGTTCTTTCTGTATCATTTTGATTATAAAATTCTTAAGGCAGGGCCTAAATCTCCTGCGATTTCTAAGAAAACCACCAAGCTTTAATGAAGTAAGTATCTGTTTAATTTACAAACATCAGCAAGGTAACTGATATTAGTCTGGAGAGAGATGAAGCACACTGAATTATACATGTACATCTAATTTTCTTTGTAAAAAAAGTTATTGGGAAGAAACATCTGCATCTTTACAGGGAACCCTGGGATTTTAATGAGGGAAAAGCACAGTTCACTATAAATCATTATTAATTCTACATTGTAATTTAGCAGCAAAACATGTTAACATGGGGACATGAAGGCAATCAAGGAGTTTTATTGTTGGAAAAAAAAAATCACAGTTCTTGACATGACAATCTTTTTCTCCCCACCCCCCAATAAAAGGGCAAAAAAAGGTCAAGGAAATATTACTCTGTAAAAGATCTACTTTCTAGTGTCAACTGCTACACACCATTTCTTTTCTGTGAGGACAAGTTGAAGAGGGGTCATTTCTTTCTGTACAATGACCATCTCAGACACAGATTTTTGTTTTCCTCTCTCGGACTTTGAATACTCTCTTGCAGGTGTCCTGAATGAGGCCAGTAGGTCAGTGACACCAGTGGTCTGATGTCAAGGTTGACAAACAGACCAACATATATTTATCCCAAGATAAATTCCTATGTTAGTACTATTGCCAAAATAAAAAAAAAAAATCCTGATTTTTAACTTTGAAAAAAATGTACAAAAATATCAGGATAATTATAAATTAATATATATTAAAGCATTGAGAAACAGCAAAAGGTTGGCCTAAAATGTTAAGTACAATGTACTTCGATACAATAAATATTTCTCACAGAAACTGAATACTGTATAGGGCTGTTTAGAACTCATAGAAACCAAAAAAATTCATATTATTACTAGTTTATTTATCAATAATCTATTGGTTCTTTATTATCTCCTTTATCATTTATATTACAAAAACATTAATACTGGAAAACGGTAGATAAACACTTCCGTGTGCTGCTTGTGCTGACATGCTGACATTTAAAAGAAGATAAAATTTATTTTTCACTTCCAGTCATGAATGGAACCCAGATCTTTAAAACACTTTATATTTTGGACAACATATCTCTCGTGTGTTTGTTCAACCTGTGAATTCTGGAGTTCCTCTCCCCTGCCTCATCCTCATTCACACGTGTGTGCTTGGCACGTCCTAGTGACGTCACTGCTGTGGAGGAGGGGACGGGTTTCATGCTCTGGGCAGTTTCCCATTGGTGTACAGTAGCTCATCTGACCCTGGTGTCTGGGTTTGTGCTCTTGTTTGTCTTCAGCATGTCTTGAGGATGGAGCCGTGTTGCAATGGTTCCCATCGTGGTTGTAATGCCTGCAGGTGAAGATTTTTCCCGACTTCTCCAGTGTGGGGGAAGCTTTAGTTCAAGCATTTCTTTCTTTTTCCCCCCAAATTCAGAAAAAAGTCTTTATTTTCATAATAAAAATAAGTCTGTTCTATATTTTACAATATATTTCAAATATTTCCACTATGAAGCATTCATTAGTTCAACACGGTCAAGAAGTAGACAGCAATTTCCAAAGACGGAGCGGCCAAGTGGCGCATTTAGGACGCACACCTCGTGCAGCCACACTTGACCACCTTCTCAACTTCGTCCACGAAAGAGGACCCGTCAGTGCATTCAAAAGCATATTTCCGCCGCTTGCTCCTCAGAGGTCCACAGCACTGCCCTCCCGCACACCCACCTTTGCACTCCAATCGGGAGACCTTCTTGGTTGTTTGGCAGGCAGCATAGCCCTGCTGCTTTTGGTAATAATCTCTTATCCGTTCCCCTCGACAGGAGATTTCTAGAAAAGAACAAAAAGCACAAGCATTTTAATGGCAGTCTCTGTAAATCATGCAGAATGACCAAGAAGCCACAGCTCCATTCAGGAGGGCTGTCTTTGCTCCCTTTTCATAACGTACACTGCATTCTATTGGCTGGTGCCATGGGCTGGTCTTCTTTAAAAAGTTCTTCCTTGGGGCCTTTATTTTCAGCCATGTGAATGCTACACAGGTAGACAATAAATACAGTACTTTTGCACTGACCAGAAAATTGGATTCTTAAATCTTTTCCTTCAATGCAAAAAAGGGGGAAAATACACATCTTCTGTTTTAACACTACTAACAGCTGGTTTTGTTTACCATTGGGACCAGTTTCAGAGAGTATGCAATTTAATTTACTAGATCTGGAGTTTAATATTATCCAATCTGTTACTTAATACAAGTAACATTCCACTAACTTCATAAATTACCCGTGTGAAGCATGTGGTTCAAAAAAGAGACATCTGCTAAAAGCTTCCATGAGCACGTCCCTCTCATCCTGCCTGTATGAGGCACAACACTGAATCAGGATGGCGGGAGGCAGGGTGGGCTCTGACAACATAGATAAAGGGGCAGGGGGAGGGAGGTCTAAGAATCAGCCTGTTTCTATCCCTCTCACCCGTGTAATTTGCTGTGATAAATCAGTCAATCTTGAGGTCAAAGGTAACTTTGTACTAAAGCCACAGCAGAATGAATAGCTCCACCTTCTCTGTGCCTGAGGATAAATGCTATGTACATATGGATGAGAACAGCAGGTAAAGGTAAGAAGCAAGCAAGGTAAATATGCTTGTACATCAGGTATAAAGGAGGATGTCACAATAGATCAACTTGTGAGAAGACACCGCATGGCTCTGTCAAATCCTGTACAGAGGTTGAAGACAGTTCCCATCTGGTACCTTCATAACACTTGATAAAAATCAGCACCAGCAAATGCAGGTTGTGTAGAGACCTGATATTCTGTTCTCTTATGTTATTCTTCTTTCTGTTTTTTTTTTTTTTTTCTTTTACCCTTTCTCTGTCTCTTTTCTTTTTGAGACAGACTCTCACTTTGGATAAAGTGCTATGGCGTCACAGCTTACAGAAACATCAGACTCCTAGGCTCAAGTGATCCTCTTGTCTCAGCCTCCCAAGTAGCTGGAACTACAGGTACCCACCACCATGCCTGGCTAGTTTTTTTTTAATTTTTAGTAGACAGAGGGTCTCACTCGTACTCTGGCTTGTCTTCAGCTCCTGAGCTCAAGCAATCCACCCACCTGAGCCTCCCAGAGTCGTAGGATTACAGGTGTGAGCCCCCCTGCCCCGCTGCTCTCTTTTCACAGACGGGAGATCCCTCTTTCTTGGCCCAAAGAAGGAGATGCCGAGTGTGGCTTACCTCGATCACAGCTGTCCCCCGTGTATCCGCTGCTGCATTCACAGTAGGGCTGCCCGAGTCCTGAGAGCCTGCACTTCCCGTGCTTACACTTGATCGCCTGGCAGGGGTTGAACAGGTCTTCCTCTTCATCACAGAGGACACCGCCATGGCCCTCCAGGCACTTACAGCTGTAGGAGAAGGCGTTGATGGGCAGGCAGGTGCCATGCACGCATCTAGGAAGGAAGGACACAGGAGATGCGTTTGGGAGAGGTCGGATGCGTGAAGGTGAGATAAGAAAGGAGCGTGACTGAGGAAACGTGAGGCAGAGTGCTAGTGGGCTACATTCCTTTTATCCTTCCCTGTTCTCTCCCTTTCCACCCCTCCCGCCTGTTTTTCTTCCTTTCTTGGGTTTTGCTTTGAGGGTGTGTGTTCAAACCCCGAGCAGCATGAACTTACTTATTCCCAAGACAGGGGTCATTGGTCTGCTGGTCACAGAGGGGCCCGGTCCATCCTTCCTGGCACTCGCAGGTGAAGCTGGCCTGGCTGCTGGGCTGGCATGTGCCGTGGGCACACACCTTCTTGTGGCACGGCTCGCAGCCGGGCAGAATGCCTGTTTGCATGGGCACCTTCCGGAAGTCCTGCAGCTCACTGTTGATGTAAAGGTTCCGGATGCAGCCGTGGAAGCTGGTGCCATTCTGCCCGGACGCCTGGCGCAGAGATGCCACGTTGTTCTTCCCAGGCATGCCTGGGGGGGGCGGATACCACATCAGAGGTCAGGCTATTTGGGGGGCTCCCTAGCCACATGCTACCTGATGCTTTGGAGTCTCATCCCACAACTACTAAGTCAGGATATCTGGACAGGCCGGGGAGGGGGTGTGGAGTAGAGAAGAGAGGTGTGCTTTTGATTTTGTTTTTTGGAAGCTACTCCAAAAGGCACAACCAGAATAAAGTGCCTAGTTCATCGGTAGTCAATCATTAATTGTTAAAATTTGGTTCAAACAAAACTGGATACATAAAGATATAAAACGTAGAGGCAGAGCTATAAACCTCACAAACAAGATGGGGGGGGGTTACCACTTCCTTCCTTTCTATGCCTCCCTTCCGCCTTTAGCCCCACACCCATGGCAGCCTGGAGCTTCACAAAGCTCTGTAATCCCCCTATCTATCTCTTCCCGTTATCTTGAAGATGAGGGGCCAGGGCCCAGATAACTCTGGTCACATGATCATTGTGACCCAGCAACTTCAGGCAAGAGCAGGCAGGTGAGATTGGGGGCTCATAGTGACCATTCACCCCTGGCCCTGCTGAATTCTAAGTTAGCAACAAATCCAGCTCATCACTGGCAATGTCCCTGAGTTCAGTCACTGATGTTGGTGCCTGCAACACTTGCCCCAATTCTAATCAGCACAGCACCTCATTTGCATCATTGTTTTTTCCTGGGAATTGAGAGTGAGGCCTTCACAGTCCAAGCAAATCAAGATCACAAAAGGAATTCTGTTAAAACCAGAGTGCTTGCAATCTTTGGATATATACATTACACTAGTGACAGTCATCTGGTAACCCTCATTTTGGCAAAGCTGAGGAATCTTTCCACGGCCTAAGCCAGACTCTGAAATAGTTCCTGGCCCACATCCTGTAGGAGGCATTCATCTAGGTCACTGCGGGGTGAGGGAGGGAACTGGAGGCCTTGGAGCCAGAGGGCAACTTTCCCTACTGGCTATTCCCACACTCCAAGCTCCCGGCTCCTGGCTCCTGGCTGGAAGTTCAAGGCTGGGAGAGAGACACAGGTTCTCACTCTCCTAAGGGTTGGTGGATCAAGACAAAGAATCTCAGTGCTCTGTGGGCCCTGCCTTGTGCCACCCTCCCACTTTGTGTCAGAGCAGCCCTATGTGTGTCCAGAAGGCACCGAAGTACAGAAGCTCCACGGGTTACGGGCCAGGTCTTTGTTTTAGCCCTGTGTGTTTGGGGCCAGTCACGGCTTCTCTCTGGGCTGAGTTTTCTCTTCTCTAACAAGAGTGAGTGGATGGCCCTGAGCAGTGGTTTCCCAAGTTTATCATATGCAAGAACCACCCGGAACACATATTCAAAGGCAGCTGTCCAGAACCCATTCTTCCCCCTTCCCGAAATTCTGATTCTGTAAGAGGAGTGGGAAAACCTCAACGTGAACAGGCAGCTCAGGGGATCCTGGTGCAGGTGGTCCCTGGCCACACTTTGCTCCTAAAATAAGTATCTCAGCTTAGAAGATCCATGAGTAGGGTCATTTAGTTTCCCTCCCTCTGTCTGCACAGGAACCTGGAGTGGAGTCATGAGGCTGAAATCGACATTTACAGGAGAGGACCAGTGACAGAAAATCCCCCCTTACAGGCTGGGTCTTCCTAATGCAATCCAAGCATTCATCACGAATGTGAGGACTTAGTGACCGCGCATAGTGATCCTTTCTTCAGAGGTTGAAAATAAACTTCTCCCCCAACTTTTTCTAAAACAGCACATTTTGATGAAGGCACAATCCACATATGTGCACATGTCAGGACTAAACAGGTTGGCAAAGCTCCACAGCAGAAAGAAACAATTAGTACATGTGCTCCTTTGAGTCCCAAAGCTAATGATTCCAAAAGGCCCAGCTTTGATTAGAGTAATTTGTAAAAGAAAATGTTTAGACATCATACACATATTTGACTTCCAACATGATATCATGAAATCAAGAACATTTCAGAGTCAATCTTTTCATGTGCTTGGCTAGGGAGCTGTGTCTTAATTGATGAAGTAGATCCAGGTTTTTTTTTTTTTTTTGCCTTTGCCCTATGCCATGAACTTATGCACAACTCAATCAATCAGTTGATCAATAGATACCTTAGTAGACAATTCACAGCTCTACTTGCTTCAAAATGGCAACAAAACAACCATTCTGAAGACTGATGTTCCGCGTCCCATAGCACCACTAGGAAGGGGTTTGTGATGTGTGCCTGCACATCTTTGTGAGGGTCTTATTTATTTAACTTTTGTTTGTTAAGTAATAAAGGTTCTGGTTTGACTGTTATTCAGAAAAATATGGCCAATGTCATGCTAAGTGAAGCCTGCACCTTGGGTAGTTGATAACCCAAGGGTGGGTTAAGCTGCCTCTCCATTCGGCCCGAGGCCTCTGCAGAAGAACAGCACAGGGGGCAGCACCTGCCAAGTCTCCCTTGAGAAGCGTCCCTGTTTCTAAACTGGACTTGTCGCTTCCTTCTCCTCTCCTTACTCAGCTTCTCAAGCCTTTGCCCTGTAGCTTTCAAGGCTGTGGTCTCAAAGGTTTCTTGTATGTTTTAAACCTGAGTCGCCCTGGAGACGGGAGGAAGCGAGCCCAGTGCGTTCAGGCTGGGTGGACAGAGGTGCCAGCTGGGTTCCTCTGTGCCCTCTGTCCTTGGAAGATCAGCACTTCACATTTTGGAGTTTAATATTTTCTCTCCCAGACACTTTTGGAAGAATGTTCTGACCTAAACAATCCCATCCTGTATTTTTTTTTTAGAAGGGTTTTTTGCAAAACATTCTAAAAGTTTTTTTTAAACAGATTCAATTATTTGGCTCCTAATGAAAGTAGAATAAAATCAAGTGAAGGACAAGTCTAGAAATAAAGAGCAAAAGCATAGATTGGTCCTATTTCTGCTTTATGGTAAGAAAGGAGTGGCAATGTAGGTGACTTTGGAGTCAGACAGACCTCTACTTAAATGAGGTATCTATTATGAAAGAGTGAATTTGGGTGAGTAATATTAAGTCCAGGAGGCTTCTCTCAGAGACTATAAAACAAAAAAATAATATTTATTTCCTAAGATTTCCCAGGATTAAGATCATAAAAGGAGCATCGTGTTGGGCACATATGTGCTCAAGAAGTATAATTTATTTTCTCTCAAATCACAGGTATTTCTCCAACTTGCTTCACTCACCCCAAGCAACCCTGTTAACTGGAGTACAGGCAAGAATGCGAGGCTTTGGTTTTTTTTTTTTTGAGACAGAGCCTCAAGCTGTCACTTTGGGTAGAGTGCTGTGGCATCACAGCTCACAGCAACCTCCAATTCCTGGACTCAAGTGAGTCTCTTGCCTCTGCCTCCCAAGTAGATGGGACTACAGGCGCCCGCCACAACGCCCGGCCATTTTTTTTTTTTGGTTGCAGCCGTCATTGTTGTTTGGCAGGCCTGGGCTGGATTCGAAACTGCCAGCTCAGGTGTACGTGGCTGGTGCCTTAGCCCGTTGAGCCACAGGCGCCCAGCTGAGAGGCTTTGGTTTTTAATGAGTCTCATAGTTGTGATTCCTCTGAAGCAATTAGATCAGTGTCTTGGCAGAGAAGATTCAGTACGCAAACCTTCAATCACAGTGCATTACAGTTACCTGAAGAGCAGTCTCCACTCCCCACTTCCCTGGGATCAGAAAGGGGAATTTCTTTACAGCTTTGCGTACTTTATGAAGCCATTAAGTTAGTTTTCAGACTGCAGTCAGTGCTCAATAAATATCTAAAGAATTGAATCAAAGACCCTCAACTGTTTCTAAAAAATGCAAAACGATCAAAGCGTTAAGGTTTTCTACTGTTGAAATTATTAAAAATAGAAATGCTCTGGACTGAGTGACCAATTCCCAAAAATGCCTTCAGAGAAGCCTTGAGGGGTGAGGATAATGACGTAGCCTCCCAAAGTTATTATTTTGTTGGGAATGATGGGAACTTAATAAAAAACCTGCCATTATGAAGAAATCAGGCACACGGACCTCTTCAGAAGATTTAATGTTTTTATCTTTAAATGAGTTAGTTTTATCATTTAATTCAATATAATTTAATTCAAAGCATCACAATTCAGTATTATCTGCTTTCTTGTTCTTTTGCCCAGATTTAAAAATTCCATGCCTCTTGTTTATAATTCCTCCTCCAGACAAAGGAAAAGTGGGTGCTCTCTCCTTTATGGGTTCTTTTTTCAGGGCTCCTTTAGACTTGGCTCATCCCTCCAGGCCTCATCTATTTGTTCACCTGTCTTGTAGTTGCTTAAAAGTCAAGTCCAGAGTCTTCATCAAGCCAAGACCCAACCCACCCTTGTAGACCTCTCTTGTTTATTCACCTTGAGCTCTTAGCTTAATGGAATGACTTCCTGTTACCGCAATGTAATTTATACCCTAAATTAATTGGATAATTTAATTGATAATTATCCTATCATGCACACGAAGTAATCACTGCAGTGCAGAAACTCCAGCATGGTCACATTTGGTGGAGCTGCTGGGGTTTGCCTCCTTAAGGGAACTGAGGCAAGGCCATTCCCTCCCTGGTTTATATTGAGCTTATTTCATGATTTCTTTCAATGTTTGATTTGTCCTTTAATCTAATTTCTTTTTCTATAAACCATATAAGGTTAAATGATACGATGTACAAGTCTCCTGGCGTGACAGACACAAAAGAAATATTAATCAGTGTTCCTCTCTATCCAAGCACCAGAGTCAGGATTACAAAATGGACCCATAACACTCATGGTGTTCCATCCTTGCTGTCCATTTTCTTTTTTTTTTTTTTTTTTGTTAGAGACGAGAGTCTCACTTTGTTGCCCTCAGTAGAGTGCCATGGCATCATAGCTCATAGCAACCTCCAGCAGCTCTTGGGTTTAGGTGATTCTCTTGCCTCAGCCTCCTGAGTAGCTGGGACTACAGGCATCTGCCACAACGCCTGGCTATTTTGTTGTTGTTGTTGCAGTTTGGCCGGGGCCGGGATTGAACCTGCCACCCTCAGTGTATGGGGCTGGTGCCCTACTCACTGAGCCACAGGTGCCGCCACTTTGCTGTCTCTCTTTCAATGCTTGATCACTGTGGGTCAGTGCTCAACACCAATGTATGAGGGATCCACACATAAGAATTAGTTCATGATGAGAATCAGAGAGTTTTCGGACCCATTGAATCTGGAAGAAAAGAAAGCTTACCTCCTACATAAAGCGGAGAGTCGAAATTCAGAGTGGATTGCTTGGACAAGTTGGTGATGACTTTGGGGCTTCCGCCATCCACAGACAAAGACAGACTCTGATCCAGGGCGAGAAGTTCCACAATGTGGAAGTTTCCATCATTGATTGTCTCCACACTACAACGGAAAAACAGCTTAGCTGAGTCTTCTTTTCATTAAATGGAAAGAGTTAAAACAGTAATACAAACTTCAGGAAGCACTCCATGGGAAAAGACACGCATTAAACACTAGTGAAAATAAAGAACAGTAGTTGATTTTGTTTGAAAATGTATTTTTAAGGAGATGCAATCAATTTCAGCTTCCCAGGTGCCAGATACAAAATATTTGTCCTCTCGTGGGGAGAAGAGGAAATGAGGTACACTTTATCATTATCCAGCCATATTCCCTCAGTGTGTAGAAATTATGAAGGATAATTTATGCGTTTGCTTTTAATGCTAAAAAAGTTGCATTTACTAAGAGACTGTCTGTTTCTCCAAATAGTATTGAAAAGGAACCCTACACTTGTTCCAAACATACTCTAGAGAAATCCATGGTAGTGGGTCCCTGGCCTTTTTGCTCTTATAACACCGTGTATTAGGACTTATCAGAATCAAACATACACACAAATATAAAAAAGAATCAACTTGGTGGGACCTTTGCATTTTTTGGAATCTGTTAATTGACAATAATTCCTCCTTCTTGTGCATTTTTCAGAGGGGTGCTCATCAAGCAATACAACCACGGGGATAACACATTACATGAAACGTGTAACCTCGTCGTATCTAGAAAATCTGGCAATGACAGGAGTTTTCTAGTTTCTTCTCTAAAACTTTAAAGGGCCAGGTCTAACAATTATCACTGCCGGCTTCTAAAGTCCTAAAAGGGGCTTACTGAAATTCATAAAATGCATTAAAAAAAGATTAAGAAACTGAGGTGAATGAAAAATGAACACTGGAAAATAGAATGAAGAATAGTGCAATTAGTAAACATGTGCTGTATGGTTTTAAAGTGTTGTTGCAAACCTAACCATGGTGTCGTTCCAGCAGGCAAAAAAGAAAATAGGATCAGTGAAATAGGATAAAGGAAAAATGGGTTCAATACACAGTGATATGTATTGCTACACAAGTGTCTGCAGTACACTTACCTTTCACTAGACAGACAAAATATGCCATAATTGAAGTTGCAGTCAAAAAATAAACAGTGACTATTAAAGACCTCGCATAGTGGGATATTGACCAAGACTGAAGAGGTTTCCAACATTGAAATATGGAGCAAATGCTAAATTATTCTTAAGGTGAATGATTGTTATTCCCTAGATGAAGTAATTCTCTAAATTTACAGGCACTAATCTTTGAATTTGCCAGAAAAGTCAAGCTCGAAAATGACAGAAACACGTGTTAACATTTCTGCCTCATTTTCACTACTGGAGTCTAATCATATTCCATTGTGGACTGTTAGAGAAGACACAGTTTTTTGATTTGAGAACAAACTGAACATGAAAATATTTGACGTTTTCTTGGCTGGAGTTGTTAGGGAAGTCCACGTGTGCAGGATCTTTGAATATCGGTCTCAGACATCAACTTTAAAAATGTTAGATATATCGATCAACATTTTTACCTTCTACACTTGTGTGTGTGTGGAGACAGAGTCTCACTTTATTGTCCTTGGTAGAGTGCCGTGGCGTCACAACTCACAGCAACCTCCAACTCCTGGACTTAGGCGATTCTCTTGCCTCAGCCTCCCGAGTAGCTGGGACTACAGGCGCCCGCTGCAATGCCCAGCTATTTTTCTGTTTTGCAGTTCAGCCTTGGTCGGGTTTGAACCCGCCACGTTCGGTATATGGGGCTAGCGCCCTACTCGATGAGCCACAGGCACTGCCCCCCTTCTACACATTTAATTGTGCTAACATTTACCATTTAAGTTGACAGTGGAAAGAACTGGCTAGGACATCACTTTCTAAATACAGTTGCAAAGCAATTGCGAGTGGTCTTAATTATAACTCTCTCCTAAGGAGATGTTCCATGTAGTAGTGGCTAAACATATGGACTTTGGAGTTAGATAAACTTGGACTTGAATCCTGGCCCTGCTTTATTTAGAAAAATTATTTGATGACTAATAAGCTTCACTTTTCTCTTTAGTAGATGCAAGTGGATATTTCTCCTTTCTACTGTTAATTTAAGGTCTGCATGTAGTAACTTTTAAAATACGTGTATCATAGGCTGGATGTAGTGGATTTACACCTGTAATCCCAGAAGTTTTGGAGTCTAAGGCAGAAGGATTGCTTGAGTCCAGAGGTTTGAGACCAGCCTGGGCAACATAGTGAGACCCCACCCCACCCCCCCAAGGCTGGATGTGATGGTGTATGCCTGCTGTCCCTTTTGTCTCAATTATGTGGGAGGCTAAAGCAGGAGGATTGCTTGAGCCCAAGAGTTCAAGGTTACAGTGAGCTATGATTGGGGCCACTACACTCCAGCCTGGGCAAGAGAGTAAGACCCTATCTCAAAATAACATAAAATAAATGTAAAAAAGCAAAGCACAGCCAAGTTAAATGACAGATATTAGTATCACCATCACCAGCAACACCACTATCTTCACCATCACTGTCATTTAAATACTTCACTACTATTTCAGAATCTTCTTTAGTAAGAAATTTAATTCAACTTTTTTTTTTTTTTTTTTTGCTTTTTTTGGCCTGAGCTGGGTTTGAACCCGCCACCTCGGGCGTATGGGGCTGATGCCCTACTCCTTTGAGCCATAGGCGGCGCCTAACTTTATTTTTAATATTAATTGTAAGATAATGCTAAAGTCAGGCAGAATTATAATAGGTTCTTTGGGGGCAAAGAACAGCTTGAAAATTTTAAAGTAAAACATTAAAGATACACGTCACGAAGGCAGAAGACGATTGTTTTACTTTTGTGTTCATTTACAGCTAAGAGGTTTTCTATGGATGTTCTATGAACATTGACCTTCATTAAAGTATAGATATTAATAACGAGGCCCCCTATTTTCCTTTAAAATTATTCTTTGTTACATACCAGTCTTAGAAAGTCAATATAGGCCTGTCATTGACGATGATGCTGTTTAATGAGCTGAAAGACTGAAGTAAGACCTATAAAGCTTTGGAACCTGAACGTGGTGTCTCAGCTGGGAAAGTGGAGGCAGTCGGCTCACCATTGCACGTTACCTACTGCTCTTCTATCCCTGCTTTGCGCCTTTTTTTTTTTTTTGAGGTACATATCTTAAACTCCTGCTAATTATAAACTACTTTAAGTTAAAGGTCATGTATTATTAATTTCTGTATTCCTTAATGTAGATGATATATATATATGTGTGTGTCTATATATTTGTACTACACATGTCTATATATCTGTACTATATATATATCTGTACTATAGATATGTACTATCTATATACATATACACATATTACATATACACACATTATAGAAATGCAATTATATATACATACACATATACACACATTATATACACACACAATTATATATATACATACACACATTATATACACACATATTATATATATATATAGACACACATAAAGTAAATGTAAAGGACAGGTATCAAGCACATTTAAGAAAGGACCTCTGGTTTCACCTCTAGGTTTTCTATTCGATTCCAAAGGTCTATGTCTCTATTTTGTGACAGTACCATGCTGTCTTGACCACCATGACCTTGTAGTACAGCCTAAAATCTGGTATGGTGATGCCCCTGGCTTTGTTTTTATTACTAAGAACTGCCTTAGCTATATGGGTTTTTTTCTGGTTCCATACAAAACGCAGAATCATTTTTTCCAAGTTGTGAAAAGAGGATGTTGGTATTTTAATAGGGATGGTGCTGAATCGGTAAATTGCTCTGGGAAGAATGGACATTTTAACAATGTTGATTCTTCCCAGCCATGAGCATGGCATGTTCTTCCATTTGTGAAAGCTCTCTGCTATTTCCTTTCTTAGGGTTTCCTAATTTTCTTTATAGAGGTCCTTCACCTCTTTTGTTAGGTATATTCCTAAGTACTTCATTTTCTTTGGGGTTATAGTGCCCCAAAGAATCTGAACCTCTGACAGAAGCATTTTATTTTAAAAAAATTGGAACTTTCAGTGGCAATATCTTAAAGTATAATGTTGA
>CAUYON010084174.1:0-18519 GCA_963573935.1 Arctocebus calabarensis | reverse complement strand
GTGGAGTGCTGTGGAGTCACAGCTCACAGCAACCTCCAGCTCTTGGGCTCAAGCGATTCTCTTGCCTCAGCCTCCCAAGTAGCTGGGACTACAGGCGCCCACCACAGCGCCCGGCTAATTTTTGATGCAGTTCGGCCGGGGCCTGGTTTGAACCTGTAGCCCTCGGTATATGGGGTCGGCGCCCTACTCGCTGAGCCACAGGTGCCGCCCTAATAAAATTATTTTTAAAAGTATGAATTTATAGGAACATAAACGCCTATCATTTTCTTCTGTCAAGAATGATAAGAGTGGGGGAAGGATCAGTGAAAATTGTATGTGGAAATGGTTCTTCTTTTTTTGTCTTTATTCAGATTAATATGAGGGAATAAACAACTAGGTTACAATGCTTGCATTAGTTAGGTAGAGTCCCTCTTGTAGTGGTGTCCCGCACCCAAGAGTTGTGCCATGTACCCTTATATTGTGCCCAGTAAATGGGAGCACACTAATCTCCCCTCCTCCCCACCCCCCTAACTTTTCCTCCTCCCTCCACTTGAATTGATAGGTTTTCTTTGATGAGGTCGTGTATTACTTGGTCTACTGGCTTCATATTAGTACTGAGTATATTGGATACTTGCTTTTCCATTTTTGTGATACTTTACTAAGAAGAACCTGGATGTTTCAAGTCCATCCAGGTTAATACAAAGGTGTAAAGTCTGCATTTTTTATGGCTGAATAATATTCCATGGTGTACATACACCACAGTTTGTTAGGCCATTCCTGGGTTGGTGGGCATTTAAACTGTTTCCACATTTTGGTAATTGTACACTGAGCAGCAACAAACACTCTAGTGCAAATGTTCTTATGATACAAAATCCTTATGAGAGGATTTTTTTTCTTCTGAGTAGATGCCTAGTAATGAGATTGACGGATCAAATAAGTTCTTTGAGGCTACTTCTTACTTCCTCCCAAAAAAGGTTGTATTCATTTGCAGTCCCACCAGTGGTGTGAAAGTGTTCCCTTCTCTCCACATCCACACCTGCAGCTTTGAGACTTAGTGATGTGGGCTATTCTCACTGGGGTTAGGTGATATCTCAGGGTGATTTTGATTTGCACTCCTCTGATGATCAGGAACAATGAGCATTTTTTCGTATGTTTGTTAGCCATTCCTCTGCCTTTCTCAGAGAAGGTTTTGTTTATGTCTCTTGCCCAGTGTAGGCGGGATTGTTTGGTCTCTTTGGTGGTTAATTTGAATTCTTGTAGATTCTAGTTATCAATCCTTTGTCAAATGCACTTTCCAAATTTCTTTTCCCATTCTGTAGGTTGTCTTTTTGCTTTACTTGTTGTGTTCTTAGCTGTGAAGAAGTCTTTCAGCTTAACTAAGTTCCATTTGTTAATTTTTGTTGTTGTTGCAATTGCTGCTGAAGTCATCTTCATAAAATCTTTCCCCAATCCAACATAAAACATAGTCAAGAGTTTTTCCAAAACTTTCTTCAAGAATTTTTATCGTTTTATTCCTTATATTTAAATTTTTTATTCATTTTTATTCACTTCAAGAATTTTTATCGTTTTATTCCTTATATTTAAATTTTTTATTCAATTTTTGTAAGTGATGAACGGTGCAAGTCCAGTTTCAGTCTTTCACACGTGGCTATCCAGTTCTCACAGCACCATTTGTTGAATATGAATTCTTTTCCCCAGTGTATGCTTTTATTGGGTTTATCAAAGATCAGATGGCGATAAGAGAGTGGCTTCATCTCTTATTTTTCCATTTAGTTTCATATGTCTGTGTCTCCATTTTTGTGGCGTTTCATATGTCCGTGTCTCCATACCACATGGTTTTGATCACCGTGGACTTGCAACATAAGCTGAGGTCTAGTAGAATACAATCCTCATTACAATACAAACATCATACTTTAAGGAACTGGAGAAAAATAGCTCTTCATTTTGTATGGAACCAGAACAAAATCCATATACTCAAGACAATTTTTGGAAAATTGTTTTATAAAGGCAGAGTAGTTTCAATTTTGTTTGGGATAAAGTATAGAATATTATTTTCTGGAGACTATCCTGAGTTCAAACTCAGGAAAGCAACAGTTAACCATGCTAGGAAAAGAATTTACTTAAGCACCCAAAATTAAGAAGGTAAATAGGTGTAGACATCTTCTACATAGGTAGAAGAAAGGGACTTGTAAAATTAATGGAAGATGATGCAATTGCTGTTCAAAACTTACATTTGGGGAATTATCATTGTATAGTGCATCAAGAAAATTCATACACAAAAGCTTTAAAAATGGATAATGTCATGCAAATCACCATTTAAGACTGAATTTCTTAAGTAGACAATCCATAGAGAGAAGCAAAATTTGTTTCTTATAGAATACTGGTTACACTGCAGACCTGTATGAAACATATGACAGGTTATTTTTATGTACTGTGTGATGCATATAATAAACTAAATTTAGCTATTACTGAACATTTCAAAACTTTTTTTTTTTTTTGAGATAGAGCCTCAAGCTGTCACCCTGGTTAGAGTGCTGTTACATCACAGCTCACAGCAACCTTCAATTCCTGGGCTCAAGCGAGTCTCCTGCCTCCGCCTCCCAAGTAGCTGGAACCACAGGCGCCCGCCACAATGCCCGGCTATTTTTTGGTTGCAGCCATCATTGTTGTTTGGCGGGTCCAGACTGGATTCGAACCCGCCAGCTCAGGTGTACGTGGCTGGCACCTTAGCCCGTTGAGCCACAGGCGCCGAGCCATTTCAGAACTTTTGCACCATCTATCAGGAGACTATTTCTACATGAGAAGTATCTAACACAAGCCCTGCAGGCAGTACGCAGGCCAGCATGGCTATAAGTGTGTCCCAACACAAAAACATGAACTTAAACTTCATATATTATGAGATTACTTTGTGGGTTTTTTGGCGAAACTCAACTGCACCATTCTTGGGCATGAGCTTTGTAGCTGACATCGTGTCACATGTCACATGAGCTAAACATACTTCCACTCTCACTATTGATACACATGAGTGCAGCCTCCAGTGTGTTATCTTCTAAGCACGTCACATGTGCACATGGTAACTTGGCAGGCAGTGATTATCAATAATATTTTAACCTGCTATTGCGACATTAGGTATTCACCATTGTTCAGAAGTCATGTAAGCATTCATATTTGATTGGTAAAGGTGTGACCACTCTTCCAAAGTGCCTCTCACATTACCTGATACAATTTATAATTGGCCCTTCTCCTCCTCCTGCCTCAGTAGTTGAGAAATGGAAGGGCCCAAATCTTGCCTTCTTATTTCCTGTCAATTAATTTTCATAATAAAAGCAAATAGGAACAGGAGTATCTTATCTATTATTATTTTTTAGCGCAAGCATGGATTCCATAACATTGCAGAAGAAAACAGAGCCCAAAGAACTGAAAATTATGAAGAAAGATTCTTCAGTATAAAGTGGACAGGTGTCTACTATTTTGTTGAGGCAAATAGTGAGACACTCCGCTTAATTTGTAGTGAATTTTTGCACATATTCAAAGACTGCATTTTGAACAGGCATCATTTGCAAAAACATGCTGCCAAATTCGATGCATGCATTTATGAAGAATTGTGTCAAAAGGACAAAATATCTTTTTCTCAACACATTTCTTAAAAGTTATGGCTCAGACAGATTCCATTTTTAAAGCTAGTTATGTGGTAGCGTATTTAATAGCAAAAAAATCAAAACCACTTACTGATGGTGAGTATATTAAGCAATGTATGAAAATCAGAGCAGATATAATTTGGCCTGAAAAAAATGGGGGATATTTCCAAAATCAGTTTGTCTCATCATAGTATAACCAGGCAATCAGTTGAAATTGGAAGAAATTGGAAAATCAGTTGAAAGAAGTCTGGAGAGTAAAGCTGTTAATTTTAAATTTTATGCTTTGGTAATGGATGACAGCACTGATAACACAAATACAGATCGACGTGCCATTTTTATTAGAAATATGTCACAGAAGAAAGGGCTTCTTAAATGCCATTAAAAGGCACAACTGAATCAAGAGGTTTACACATAAAATATGTTAAAGTGATTTTCTTTGTCCAAGGTCAAGGTATCTGGTATATTAATACTTACTGATGGTACGCCAGTGCTGATAGGTAGAAGAGAGGGACTTGTAAAATTAATAGACGATGATGCAATTGCTATTCAACACTTACATTTGGGGAATTATCATTGTATAGTGCATCAAGAAAATTTATACACAAAAGCTTTAAAAATGGATAATGTCGTGCAAATTGCCATTTAAGACTGTGAAGTCCCTAAGGGCCAAGAGATTGAATTATCGCCAATTCCAGGATTTCCTTAGAAGTATTGGTGCTGACTATGGTGACATCATTTAGTTTTTGTAAGTACAGTAGCTAATTCAAAGCCAAATGAAAAAATGTTATGATTTGTGATATGTTATCAAGTAGGTTAGTATCAAATGCTAAATTTGTGCCAGAACTTAACAATAAAAACTTGTTTATTGATTTAGAATTTTTAGTGAATGCAATCTCTCATTTAGATGAATTTAACATGGATCTTTAAGGTGAAAACCAATTTATCAATTCCTTATCTCAAACTATAACTTCTTTCCAAATGAAACAGAAACTATGGCAACCTCGAATTAAAGTAATTTTACGTATTTTGACACATTGGCTAAACACAATTCTTCAAACAGCAAAAAAAATGCAACCTACTTTTTGATTTGCTACAAACATTTGAAAAATGATTTCAAGATTTCTGGGAAATAATATTTTGGGGCATTTATAACTCCAATTTAAGTTGATATAAATATATTAGCTGCCAATTTTCAAATAGAATGCATACAGCTGCAATCTGACATTCAACTTAAGGAAAAATTTGATCATCTCTTTGCTGGACTTTTATAGGTCTTATCTTGCCAGACACAAATATCCCTTGCTTCATAACCACGCCTTCTTCATCATCAAATTTTGGCAGCACCTACATTTGTGAAGAACTGTTTTCAAAATGAAGCACATTAGGAGTAAAATTAGAATGAAAATATCTGATGAGCACCTTGGGAACTCAGTGAGAATTGCAACTACTTCCATTGAAGTAGATAGTAATGTGTTCACTTCTCAAATACAACGTCAAATACACCACTAATTTTATGTCACACACTTTTACTTGTACAATAAAACGTATTTTTAATAGATATTTTATTACTTAGATATGTACATTTTCTATCTAGTGATTGCAAACTTGGGAACTGTTGAACAATTTTAAGACTCTCACTCAATGGACCACTGCATAATTAGGATTATTACATGAGGGATTTTTTGCTTGTCTGTGTTGGTGGATATCATGAAAGGTATGCATGGTCTGTTTTGCTCATTATTTTGGTAGTGCTGTGTAATTAATGTGTGGCCCACGACAACAATTCTTCCAACGTGGCCCAGAGAAGCCAAAAGGTTGTAGACCCCTGTTCTACTTCTTTCTTCATGTTATTTGTAAATTAACAACTGTATTTAACAATGAAACACGTGTCTTTAAAAGAGTTAGCATGAAACAAAGCTATGACATACGTATTTATTTCAAAAGGTTTATTTTTGGTGATTTCTTGGGGTTTCCTTATCAGCTAGTTTTATACGTATCTATTGATAATGTATAACAAGTGACAGAAATGAAAAGTCACACCAACTAAAAATTAGTGATTAACTGATGAACCTCAATTCAAATACAGATGCTATAATTAGCTGAGTGTGTCTTCTTTACTAGTGGATTGTTTTCTGTAAGACTTGCTTTTCTCATCTGTAAAATGACAATGGAATAGCAGTTCTATCGTTGAGTTACCATGAAGATTTAAAGGAGATAATATGTTAAGATGTGTTAAAGAAGAGATTCTGGGCAATACCAATGTTTGAAAGAGGATTTCATAGAACAGAATAAGTCCTCTTGGCATCCTTTGAAGATGTGCATTTGGTAAGGGGGAGCTAGCCACAGTGAGACAGGGATTTTGCAGAATGACTGCAGCAGAGAAAAGCCTGTCCTATGTTGTTGTTGATGCCATCCAGACAGTGCTCCTGAAGTCATTTAGGACACATTGCTTATACATAAAATACATAGAACACTGCTTTTAATGTGATAGAACACATATGCATAAAATACATAGAACACTGCCTTAACAAGTGACAGCTATTTTAACTATTGTTATGAATAACTAGTTGAAGGCAACCACTTGATGTGAGGCCCCCCTATGCAAAGAAAAATATGACAAATCTCTTCTTAAGGCTCATTTCAGGGTCTGTGGTTCATTTAGAGATGGTTGAAGTAGCTACAAATCTGGTCATTGCCTTAATTATAAAAATTCTATTTAGGAGAATAGAAAGGTTGGTTTATAGATTCGAATATTAATTACCTAACCCAACTGGCTCAAAAAAATATAATGCTTTAAGAGCTCAAAGAATCTCTCAGAGCTTCAAATTACTCCTGTTATGGTAATTATTGTTATTATTCACATACACAAGAATGTCAATAGTCCTAAATAAAATTCTCAGGTAAAAATAAAAATGTGCAACCAAAGTCAATGGCATGCAATACAGGAATCCACTAGTTACATTCCAGATACTGGACAATCTAATGACTATGTACCTTTAACATGAATGTGTAGCATCTATCTATGGAGAAGTATTACACAATCTCAAATCAGTGCATTGCGTGAATGACTGTGCAGCAGTGTAACTATTTGATATTGGTTTTTATTACTGAAGAACAACACCATTCAATTTTCTGTATCTTTCTTACTCTTCTGACTGAATGAAGTATGAAAGAAGAGAAATAAATGGAAATGATCTTAATGAATCCAGGACCCTGTGAGAAAAATGAAAGGTACTGGCAAACTATGGATGTTCACAGTGCAGAAAATTATTTTTATTTATATAGTTAAATCTCTCTCTTCCTGTCTGCCATCTAACCATTCACTCTCCCCACAGGCAACTACTATTATCAGGAGTCTTTGTATATAGCTTAATGGATATTCCATAAAAGCATAATCACATTTAAAAATACAATTTCATTTTACAAACAAAAACAGCATAATAATAAACATGCTGTTCTATCATAACATTTTTATTAATAAGAATGTAAATTTCCCCTTAAGACTCAGAAATAAATTTTTATTCTCTTTTCTTCTTTCTTTCTTTTCTTTTCTGTCTTTTTTTTTTTTTTCCCAACAGAATCTCACTCTGTTACTTAGGATAGAGAGACATGATGTCAGCCTAGCTCGAACTCCTGGGTTCAACCAAACATCTTGTCTTAGCCTCCCGAGTAGCTGGGACTACAGATGCCTGCCATGACATCAAGCTAATTGTCCTATTTTTAGTGGAGATGGGACCTCATTGTTTCCCAAGCTGCTCTCCAACTCCTGAGTTCATGGAATTCTGCCACCTCTGCCTCCCAGAATGCTAGGATTAGGCAAATGAGCCACCATGCTCAGCTTCTTCTTCTTCCTCTTTTTTTTTTATAAAGGTGGTAAATCACTGTTAAGTATGATGTGCTGTGTAAACTTGATCACCTCTATTGATAATTTCCTGGAAGAAAAAATGTTCAGTCAAACCACAATTTTCATAAATATTAAAATGCAATTATGTTCCCATTAAGAATATATTATTGCCTGATTATCAATGTAGTGTTTAATCACGCTATACGGTATTTAATCACTAACTAATATTTTAGTGTAGTTTTAAATTGAATTTATTTTTGATTTTAAATGAATTTGAACATTGTGCACAGATTTAGGAAAAACATTTATTTCTTCCTTTGTGAACTGTTAGTTCAAATAATTTGTCTATATTTCTTATTGAATCATTGGAGATCTTTTTTCATGTTGATTTATAGAAACATTAAAGAAATTAGAGTTTTGAGATACAGGTTACAAATATTTTTGTCTCAGCTTATTATTTGAATTTTGAATTTACTTATATTGATTATTGCATTTATATCTTTTTAAGGTGTGAACATATGTTATTTTATGGTTTTCAAGTTGTTTCTTAATTAGAAATTATGGCTATAAGAGAATCCTGTCATTATTTGCTCAAATGTTGAACTTACATATTTTCTATTTTTCATTTTTTGGGAAGAGTGATTTTCACTGAAATATTATGTTTTGTAAGTTACTAAGCTATATTCCTTTGTTTTAAACTTTACTATTCTGCATCCTGGTTAGTGACACTTTGCCAGAGATGCTGACCCAGTGGTTGCTTTGCTGGTTCCTAGTTATCCCCCATCCACAGCAGTGCTGGTAGAACAATGCTCTAGTGGAGGAAGAAACTCATTCTTTACAATTCATTTCTTGTGTGTTCTATTTAGATTAGTTTCCCCAAATAAAACTTCTGCAACTACAGTTATTTCTCTACATCAGTTCTTTGCAGGTTTTGCAATTTTTAAAAGCAGCTGCATTATGTCCATCACAGACACCAGCACCAAATGTGTCGCTCTCATGTCTGAGATTCTGGGTCTGGGTCATATTTTCACAATTGCTGCTATAAGTGCAGAGATAATAGCAATGACAAAGCAGGACCTTCTTCTCAAAGTATGAGTTTTAGAAAAGATATGGGATCACTATTCTAATCTTCAAAGATTTAAAATCCCAATGTCTTCTTCTCTTTGTTTGCCTTAGAATTGGGGATGCTTTCTATGGTTGCCATTGATGTGATTCCTTGGCACTCTTCTACTTGAACTTTTAAGTCTTCAGTAAGTAATTGACCATTCACCGTATTAAAATGTTCCCATTAAAATAATTGACATAGTGGAGGGTGGAGGCAAGATGGCCAACTGGAGCCAGCTTTCCTCAAAGGCTCCCGTCCAGAAGGAGAGTTAAAGGACAGAAATTTAGCAAGTAAGCTGATGGTTTGAGGCTGAGCGAAGAGAGAAGTTTGAAGAACCCTCATTAACCCTGCAACCCCAAGGATACAAACAATAGGTACAAAATCCATCACCAAGCAGAGGGGAGTCCCCTCCCCCAAGAGACTGGCTCCCAGTATACTCTCTACAAACAAGAGAGCAGAGTTCAAACATCCTCCCATTTTATCCCACAGGAGAGACCTTCTAAAAACTGGACGTCCTTACCCTACTAGGGTGCCATGGTGCTCTCCTGCCAGGCATAAACCTAAATAAAACTGCACATATTCTCTATCTGTAATTCTGAACTCCCAGCACTCCCCTCCACTCTCACCCTGAGGTCTGGAAACCTGTCCCCCATAGAGTCCAGGTTATTGGGCATTTTCTCAAGAGGTGTGGACAGGGCATGGGCTGTTGCAGGTCTGTGCTGATTCTGCCACATAATGATAAGGAGAAGACAGCACGGGGCTCTGAAGGACTGAAGAAACCATACGGGAAAGGGAGAGGTGGTGCCCCGCAGCACAGAGCAGCAGTGGCAACGGGAACAATAGAGGTCACATCCCTGGGGATATTTTAGAGAGACACTCCCTGTCTCTCTGGGCAACCAGAGAAAGCTGAGCATCTTCTCTGGTGGCAGATACTGGCAGAACAGATCTGGGATTGTAATGCAGGCCCTGGGAGTAAAGGTTATGCTTGAGGTGGAACCTGCCTGGGCAGGACGCTGAGGGGAAGGAGAATAGAAGATGTGTGTGCAGAGACAGCATACTCCCAGGGCAGGGGTGAGCCAGGACCTCTTTAGCAAGCCTAAGAAGCACCCGGCCTTCAGGGGATTATAGCTAAGACAAAGGCAGGCGGCCAGAGGCTGGAACTCAGAGCCGAGTGTGAACTCTAACTGCACTCACCCCAACACAGACTGCACAAGAGACAGACA
This sequence comes from Arctocebus calabarensis, assembly GCA_963573935.1. Taxonomy (NCBI): domain Eukaryota; kingdom Metazoa; phylum Chordata; class Mammalia; order Primates; family Lorisidae; genus Arctocebus; species Arctocebus calabarensis. The sequence continues at coordinate 8,730 of CAUYON010084174.1, read as the reverse complement.
CACCAGCTGTGGCCAGTGGCACAAATCAGGGCTGAGTCGCAGTTTCTGTAAACTCAAACAGCACCTGGACTGCAGGGGAATATAGCTAGGACAGAATCACAAATCCTGCAAAAACATGTTTTTCAGCAACATCAATCTGGGGCAGGACTAGAACTGAGTGAACCGCCCCAGCTTCCTTTAACCACTGACGATGTCAGGCCTCAGCTCCCCCTGCTGGATGGTGGCAGAGTGTGAAGGCCAGGCCGAGGAGACATAGATCTCCTGTGACTCAGGCAGGAGCAAACCCCAAGAGGAGTATTTGCTCATTGGAGGGAACTGGGTCACTGCCCTGCAGGGTTACCAGTGACTGGGTGTGACAGAGGTGCAAGGTGGGGAAAGAGGCATCAACCTTCCCATACTAATTCATTTGCTGGGGGGGGTGTCCTTCTGACTCCACAGAGCACCAGAATGAGTCATACTTGAGCTGCCAGCAGTCTCCTGCTATCTAGTTGAAAGAGACCTTTTGAACTCCCCCACTTGAGACCAGGTACTGACTGGGACAATTGATTTTGATCTCTCCAACTGGAACAGTCACCTGAGGACTATCCAAAGTGGTACCCTGGGTGTGTGGTTGTGGGAAGGTTTGATTTTCCTTTTCTAGTTGTTGCCTGTGGGGGGGCAAGGTGACTTAATTGCTGTTCTTTCTCTACAGCTGAGACTTGAACCCAGAGTAACTGATTCACTAGGGTAGGACAGAGACCAGCTGAAAACAAGACAGAGCCAGTTAGCCTCCACCACACCAAGTACATCCCCAGTATCTCAGGCCACAGCACTGTTAAGGTCCTTTCCAAAGCTCCAGGGGAAAAGGCACAGACCCCAGTCCCACCTCTTGGGATGGTTAATCACTACTCCAAGAGCCCCCCCACCCCAACTTCACCTTATCTTTTCATCTAGCCAAATGGTGGAAAATAATCATGGGGTGGAATCAGAAGAAAAACTCTGGTATCATGAATAACCAGAGTAGATCAACTCTCCCAAGGAACGATATGGTGGACACAACTGAAGATCCCATTCGTAAACAGATGGCTGAGATGTCAGAAACCAAATTCAGAATTTAGATCACAAATAAGATTAATAGAATGGAGGTAATTAGACATTCAAGGAGCATTTCAAATTTGTCTCAAGAATTCAATGAATTAAAAAACAAAATCACCAAAGATTTTGACATATTGTGACAAGAATTTGCAGCCCTCAAAGATGTGAGAAATACAGCCAAGAACACAGTAAGTAAAGGAAGCAGATAGCCTTCAGAATGGGAGAAGATATTTGCCAGAAGATATTTGCCATTAGCAAGGTTTAATGTATTAGCAAGAAAAGAACAAGTGATCCCATCTCAGGGTGGGCAAGGGACTTGAAGAGAAACTTCTCTGAAGAAGACAAGTGAACAGCCTACAGACATATGAAAAAATGCTCATCATCCTTAATCATCAGAGAAATGCAAATCAAAACTACTTTAATATATCATCTAATACCACTAAGATTAGCACACATGATAAAATCCCAAAACCAGAGATGTTGGCATGGATATGGAGAAAAGAGAATAGTTTTATACTGCTGGTGGGAATGCAAACTAATATGTTCCTTTTGGAAGAATGTTTGGAGAACACTTAGGGATCTAAAAAATAGACCTGCCATTTGATCCTACAATTCCCCCTAGTATATATACTAGGTATATATACAGAAGACCAAAAATCACATTATAACAAAGATATTTGTACCAGAATGTTTATTGCAGCCCAATTCATAATTGCTAGGTCATGGAAAAAGCCCAGGTGCCCATCTATCCACAAACAGATTAGTAAATTGTGGTATATGTACACCATGGAATATTATGCAGCCTTAAAGAAAGATGGAGACTTTATCTCTTTCATGTTTACATGGATGGAGCTGGAACATTTTCTTGTTAGCAAAGTCTCTCAAGAATGGAAGAAAAAGTATCCAATGTACTCAGCCCTACTATGAAACCAATTTATAGGTTTCTTATGAAAGCTATAACACAATTATAGCCCAAGCAGAAGGGGAAAGGGGAGAGGGAGGGGAGGGGAGGGGTGAGGATGGATGGAGGGAGGGTAATTGGTGGGACCATACCTATGGTGCATCTTAGAAGGGTACATGTGAAATTTACTAGGTGTAGAATATAAATGTCTTAACACAATAACTAAGAAAATGCCATGAAGTCCATGTTAACCAGTTCGATGAAAATAGTTCAAATTGTATATAAAACCAGCATATTGTACCCCTTGATTGCATTAATGTACACAGCTATGTTTTAATAAAAAAAACAAAATTGACATAGTGTTGGTCTCCTGAGGAAACTCTGGCCAGATATAAACACACATGGAGAAAAGTGACAAGATTATAAAAAGATGCAAAAGAAATTCCACAAAGTGTTCACACATATGTGAGATGTGCCAAGAACAAAAGGCCAGGCATTGCTCGTAACTACATAAACCTCTCTTATCCCATTCTGGGATATAATACCTCCATCACAAAGCTAATCACTATTCTGGCTTTTGACGCCATAGACTTCTTTCACACTTAAAACTTAAACCTTTCCTAAATGGAGTCATATTTCCAAATCTCCCTCTCTCTCTCTTTTTTTTTTTTTTCTTGAGACAGTCTCACTATATTGCCCTCTGTAGAGTTTGTGGTGTCACAGTTCAGTAACCTCAAACTCCTGGGCTTAAGTGATTCTCTTGCCTCAGCCTCCCAAATAGCTAGAACTACAGGTGCCGGCCACAATGCCCAACTATTTTTGGTTGCAGTTGTCATTGTGGTTTAGCTGATTCTGGCCGGGTTCAAACCCGCAAGCCTGGGTATATGTGGCTGGTGCCCCACACACTGAGCTACGGACACCACCTCTATGTCTCTTTTTTTTATTCTCTTATTTAATCAACATTAGTTTTTGAGATTCATCCATCTTACTAGTCATAGTTGTGCTTTATTTATCTTCTTTATTTTATAGTATTTTATTGTATCTATATAATGGAATCTATTTATTTATTTATGGATTGAATTTTGAGTGATTTTCAATAACCAGAGGGTTATTATAAAAATTTCTGTGAAGATTATCAGACATGTCCTTTGTTGAGTACGTGCATAGATATTTTGAAGGCTTATGCTTAGAAATAGAATTACTGGGTCATAGGCACATACATGTTTAACTGTATTATTTTTTGGCAAATAGTTTTCAAATTAAATATCTACAGAAAATTCCCTGAAATCCACTTTGTTGCTAACTTCCTTTATCTGGCCTTTTCATTTTATTAATTCAATATAATTCTAATCAAATTTTATATTAAAACTTTCCTGAGGTTGGAAAATGAAGTCAAAATTAAAAAGAGTGAAGGAGTAAAATTCCCAGGACTTCAGAGACATAAAAGCTTGAAAAAAAAATCTACTAACTGTGGACATCTTAAGGAAGAAACTTAAAATACAAATTCCAAGACATATGACAAAGCTCAAGTTATCAAATAGTCTGGTACAGGTGAAGAAATAAGCAAATCAATATAAAAACTAGAGAGCCTGGGAATAGGTTTCTGAGTTATTGATGCAAATTATGAAAATAAAAGAATGTGGTACAAATCACTGGGGAAATGGCTTTATATCCAGTGAATTGTTTGAGAGATAATTAGCTGTTTATCTAGGGAAAAATGAAAATGGTTCCCAGATGCACATTATAGTAATAAAATTTTCAAATTAGTTATAAACCTAAAATATGAGGTAAAAAGCCATGAAACCAACAAGAAAATTCAGAAGTATTATTATAACTTCAGTGCAGACACAGAATTTTTAACAAGAATAAAAGCATAAATCAGTAACAGAAAGACACAAATTAATTCATTTGATTAAATCAAAATTAAAGTCTGAGCTCTAGAAATACCATAAGAGAGCATAATGTTAAAAAATAAACAAGAAAATGATGGAAATAATGACAACATAGGTAAATTTTAAAACTGTATTTTGAAATCATATTTTTTACTACTTTTTTCCTTTCTCCCTCCCTCCTTCTCTCCCTCCTTCCCTTCCTTCCTTCTTTTTTTCTTTCTTTCTTATTTTCCCTTCAGCTTACAGAAACCTCAAACTCCTGGGCTCAAGTGCTCCTCCTGACTCATCTTCCGTGGGGCTCAGACTACCGGCCTGCCCCATGCCTGGCTAACTTTTCTACTTTTTAGAAAGATGGGAGGTCACTCTTTCTCAATCTGGTCTCAAACTCCTAAATTCAAGGACTTGTCTCACCTTGGCTGTGCTGAGTGCTAGGATTATAGATGTGAGCCAATACGTACATGCGCACACACATAATATAAATATTAGTGAAAAAAGAAAATTACAAATAAATAAGTGAAAATTGCTCACATTCCTGAGAAAGCATACTAAATTCACTAGTAACCAGAAAATAAAATCAAGAAAATAATGAAATATACCACATATCCATTATCATTACATGAATAACTTTGACAAAATTAAACATTGAAAAAGATAGGAAAAGCCACATTTTACTATTTATGGGAATATTAGGAAAAACTCTAATAAATTGAAAATATGTATCAGCTATAACTTGAACCTATCCATCCATCCATCCATACATACATACATACGTACATACATACATACATGTATAATTCTATTTCCCCAGCCACCTCAGAAATGTCTTTTATGTGTTAATCAGGAAATTTATTCAAAGATTTCAGGTACAATCATTGAAAGTGGCACAAAATTTTTAGGTAGTAAACAACCTAAATGTCTGTCAATAGGCATATAAATAAATAAACTCTAGTGTACCAAAATTATAGAAATCTGTATAATACTTGAACATATTGATGAATATGTAGATACAATTGAAAAAAACGAAACTTGGGAGTGAAAGCAAGTGGCAGAACTACGGTAGCATTAAACAAATACAAGGCCATACTCATTATTTTCAAGAAATGTGAGTATTTCTAATAAAAATTGACAAACACAGAAAAGGGATTATACAATTCTAAGATTGGTAGGACATAAGGGGATTAAAAATATATAAAGTGGTTTCCAATGTTGTAATGTTTCATTTTAAAAAACACTACCAAAGGATTAATTCCGCACAGTAGCTAACTTAGTATTCACTATATCTTCTTTCTCCTTCTTTTCTGCATTGTTTACATAAAAAAATCCACCACATCAAGGCATTTAAAAAAAAAAAAGGCCTGGCTCCTGCTGCTGAGGCTTTGCGCAGTCGAGGGACCCATTGCCCCTTTACTCCCAAAAAATAATAAAGCCTCATCCAAAGATGGATTCTGTGATTTATGATCTGAACATACTACAAAAAATTGAATAATAGAAAGCTGCATTTAACATCTAAAAGAATATCTCCTCCCCGTTAGGAAGGAATGATTAAGTGATCAATTTATAAAACAGTATGTTCTCCAGAGAACAAAAATTGGAAAGAAGAAGGTGGACATGTTTTTCAATAGTACCCTGCAATATTGGCTCTCGTGAACTGGCTTTTTCTACTCTGGGATATTTTATCTAAGAAACTTGCTTATTCATCTGAAATCAGGCCATCTGGTCACTTAGACCTTTTGGTAGAAACACCAATGAGTGCTTGTTCCATTTTTTCCCCTAGAATTGTCACTATTATGAAACCAATATATAAACACGCATTCCTATGAATAATAAAACACAACTATAGTCCAGAAAGAAAGAGGGGAGAGGAGGGTGAGTAGGAGGGAGGGTATTTGGCGGGATCTCACCTAATGTGCATAATACAAGAGTACATTTCAAAACAGTCTATTGTAAATTTTGTACCACAAAAAGAAGTGAGGTGATGGTTATGTTAGTTAGTTTGACTTAAGCATTCCACATTGTATATCAAGTCATCACACTGTACCCCATAAATGTATACAGTTATGATTTAATAAAAATTAAGTTACTAATTAAAATAAAAGAAAAAATCATCCTATTCAATAAAAAAAATGAATTCCTTTATATTATTATCAATGAACTTTTAAGGATAATAATTAATCATGCTCTTGTCCTCTTCTGCCTCTCCCAACAAAACCTCCATAACAACCAAAAGAGATCTGAGAGTCAAATAACGAATTCAAGACTCAGGATATTAGCTTAATTCCTGGTAAGGCTGGACTGAAACTCCATGAGTAGGATAGAAAGTCATCGTCAGGCTCCCTGACTGTTACCCTGGTAACGTGTGAACCAGAAGATGAGTGTCAGGAATAGAGACATTGCACACTTGCCTTGTCACATACGTGGTGAGTACGCAGAGAAAGGACAAAGAGGAAAGTGTGCCACCCCTGATACAAATAGATGGGCTGGCTCCGAGCCAGGTGACCTTTCCAAGAGGGAGCCAGACAGGGACAACACATAATTTCTCTTTTAGGAGAAAATTAGGCTAAGCTACAAGTGCAAAGTTCCTTCATGGCAATCCTACCCATCGGTTATTCTCTCCTCTTCAAAGTCCTAAACTGAGAGGAGATGAGTTAGATGGAAGGTAGAAACAATGGAGATAAAAAAAAAAGTTTGTCAAAAAAGAAAAAAAAAGTTTGTCTTCCTTTATTGTTTTCATGAAAATCTCACTTCATGAAAGCTTATCACTCTTTCTAAGTTTTCTAAAACAGATAGCAAGTTGAAATTACCTCCTTCTTTTAACCTGTAAAACATCTTAATTGTCAAATATAACTCAATACCAACTAGAATAAATTATAGAATACAAATTACATTTTAAAATGATTAATTTTTATTAACCAATATATATTTGTTACTTTTATTTATTATTAAATAAAAGTATTATTGTATTTTTTTTTACTATTTTGAGATTTTTTCATTAATTCATATCTGTGTACAATTACGGGGTACAATGCATTGATTTGATAACTAATGCAGAATGCTTAACAGACTGATTAACATAACCATCATCTCACTTATTTGTTGTGGTAAGACATCTGTACTGTACTCTCAGTACTTTTGAAATGTACCCTTGCATTACGCACAATGGGTGAGGTCCCACCAAATACCCTCTCTTCTTCCACCCTCCTGACTCCTCTTTCCTCTCCCTCCCTGCCCTCCATCTTTCTGGACTATAGTTGTGTTTTATTATTCATATGACTGTGTAGGTGATGATATATTGGTTTCGTAATAGTATTGAGTACACTTAGCAACTTTCCTGTCATTGAAACTTCATTAAGTGTTTCCCTGGCAGAGCACACTCACTAAAGGAATGAAGTACGTATGTTCTGCACTAAATTCCCCACACAAAAACAGTACCTGAGATAGAATAAGCTCTCAGGAAACATTCCCTGAATGAACGGTTCCTATAAGTGAACTCATCAGTGGGCTACTTTGAGGAAGGATGCGTTATGGATAGTTTCCCATCGATTCGTAACATAAGAGTTTTTTAGCCAAAATGAGGAAAGACAAGAGAACTGGCTCTTACCATCTCCAAAAGTATTCTTTACCCCACATCCATGTACATCAATCTTCTATGCACACTGGGATTAACTGGGGAAAATTACTTCTGCCTGGACCCCACCCAGCATTTTGATCTAATTAGCATGGGAAAGATCCTGGACAGAAGTAATTTTACAAAGCCCTCCAGGTGATTCTAATGTGAAGTCAGAGCTGAGAACTATTACCCTCAGTCACAGAGTCCTCTTATAAAGATTTCTTGCCTAATAATTAGTAAACTAATGGGGGGAAAATAACAATTTGTAAAATATAGGTTCCATGTATGGGGGTAATTCTGCACAACTACCTGTGGTTTTAGTACAATGACAGAGTAAATTTTTTCTCATTTATTGAGGTATCTGAAGATTGTGATCAGGAAACTAATTATTTCTAGATGATTCTGGGGTGACGTCAATGCTAAGCATTTTCTCTTTTAGAAAAAGCAGAGTTAATTTTGAATTAATATTTTAAATCAATAACTCCTTTATTTCCCTTGGACTTAGAAGAGTGAGTTTATAATTTAATTTTCCTCATTAAGCTTAGAGTTGCAATTAGATGATATATGCTAGTCACTAAATGTTTAAATATGCTTTTGGCAAATAATAAGACAAAGGTTTTTTCATTTTATGTTTAAAAGTTAATTTTTATATCAAAGTTTATGGCACTCTAAATTGTCTTAATATTGAATTTCTCATTCCTTATTCATTTTAGTTTTGTTATTATACTTATAACAATCCCTCGTCTTTGTGTATTAATTGCAAAAGCCAAGCTTCATCCATATCCATTCAAAAAGTACACACAGATATACTTAGAGGTTTTAGAGATTTTCACTCCAAAATTGCAGATGTAAAATGTCTTGCTTTGTGCTCACCTTCAGAGTAAATGAAAAAGTAGCTTTGCAATATCTGATTTTGGCATTGATTGCTTAGGCTATTTTTTGATGCTGTTGTTATGTCTGAAGTATTCATTGTTTATCCCTAAATCCTTTAAATTTTGTATTTGACAGTTTCACCTTTCAGCTTATTAATAAAGATTGGAGGCCCGACTAATATGTGGGACTTGTTTCAACCTCAAAAAAATTACTTAGGCTGGGAGGTGGAGCAAGATGGTGGGTGAGTAACAGCTTCCTTGCAGCTGGGCACAGTGAGACTGGGGAGAGAGGACTTCAGGCATCTCTGCCAGGCAGGATCTGCCCAGAAACTTCCCTTTGGGGACACAGGGAGACAGCGTGAGGCTTCTGGACACCCTGAGGAA
>CAUYON010084173.1:0-43164 GCA_963573935.1 Arctocebus calabarensis | reverse complement strand
TGCCTCCGCCTCCCAAGTAGCTGGGACTACAGGCGCCCGCCACAACGCCCGGCCATTTTTTGGTTGCAGCCGTCATTGTTGTTTGGCGGGCCCGGGGGCTGGATTCGAACCCGCCAGCTCAGGTGTACGTGGCTGGCACCTTAGCTCGTTGAGCCACAGGCACCGAGCCTGTATTTGTCATTCTTGTATAGGCAAACCTATGTGGGTGGTCCCTGTCCACCTTCGTGTGCACATGCTGTGTGCGGGTTTAAGAATGTGTCTCAGCTTGGTGCCTGTGGCTCAGTGGGCTAAGGCGCCAGCCATGTACACCTCAGCTGGTGGATTCAAATCCAGCCCGGGCCCGCCAAACAACAATGATGGCTGCAACCAAAAAATGGCCAGGTGGGTGGTACCTATGGCTCAAGGAGTAGGGCGCCGGCCCCATATGCTGGAGGTGGTGGGTTCAAACCCAGCCCTGGCCAAAACCTGAAAAAAAAGAAAAAAAGTAGCCAGGCGTTGTGGCGGGCGCCTGCAGTCCCAGCTAATTGGAAGTCGGAGGCAGGAAAATCGCTTGAGCCCAGGACTTGGAGGTTGCTGTGGGAACTGTGATGCTACGGCACTCTATCCAAAGTGAAAACTTGAGGCTCTGTCTCAAAAAAAAAAAAAAGAGAATGTGTCTCTCAGGCTGTGCCTGTGGCTCAGCGAGTAGGGCACCAGCCCCATTTACCGAAGGTGGCAGGTTCAAACCCAGCCTCGGCCAAACTGCAAAACAGAAAAATAGCTGGGCGTTGTGGCGGGCACCTGTAGTCCCAGCTACTCAGGAGTCTGAGGCAAGAGAATCTCCTAAGCCCAGGAGTTGGAGGTTGCTGTGAGCTGTGTGATGCCATGGCACTCTACTAAGGGTGATAAAGTGAGACTCTGTTTCTGAAAAAAAAAAAAAAAAAGAGTATGTCTCTCTGGCTTGGCACCTGTAGCTCAGCATCTAGGGTGCCAGCCACATACACCACAGCTGGCAGGTTCGAACCCATCCCACGCCTGCCAAACAACAACAAATACAACCAAAAAATAGCCGGGCATTGTGGCGGGCACTTGTAGTCCTAGCTACTTGGGAGGCTGAGGCAAGAGAATCGCTTAAGCCCAAGAGTTTGAGGTTGCTGTGAGCTGTGACATCACAGAACTCTATCAAGGGTGACACAGTGAGACTCTGTCTAAAAAAAAAGAATGTGGGCTCAGCGCCTGTGGCTCAATGGGCTAAGGCACCAGCCATGTACACCTGAGCTGGCGAGTTCGAATCCAGCCCGGGCTCGCCAAACAACAATGACGGCTGCAACCAAAAAATGGCCGGGCGTTGTGGCGGGTGCCTGTAGTCCCAGCTACTTGGGAGGGGAGACAAGAGACTCACTTGAGCCCAGGAATTGGAGGTTGCTGTGAGCTGTGATGCCACAGCACTCTATCCAGGGTGACAGCTTGAAGCTCTGTCTCAAAAAAAAAAAGAATGTGTCTCTCTCTTGGGCATAGGTTTGTGCCTATATCTATAGAGGTCCCTTCATGGGGGAACTGGTATGTGTATGTCTGTCTTTATACAGGTTATCAGTGTGCATGTGGGACTGAGTATTTGTGCCCACACGGATCAGTGTGTGTGTGTCACTACCTCTGTGCTCTGTACACTTCTTTGAGTGTGTCCCTGAGTGTGTTCATGGGCCAGGGTAAGCATGTGTTCATGGATGTATCTCACCCCACCTTGACCTTAGCCTTCCTGGGGTTGTACACTCCTTGCCACCTGGGCATATGTTTGGGGAGAAAAGGGGAGTCAGCTCTAGGATGTGCCATGTATTTGTGCAGGACTCAACCTGACCTTTGGTCTGCCCCCAGGAAGGCACGTGTCCCCAGCTGGGGCACGGTTCCAGCCGATGCCCCAGAGGGGGCACCCATCTCAAGAGGGGCTTTGGGCCCTGCCTTCCCTCTCCATGGCACATGGGCTAGAGACTGAGTCTGAAGAACTGTTGGACCTCAGCTTCCTGACAGAGGAGGAGCAAGAGGCCATTGCTGATGTCCTCCAACGAGACGCCGTCCTGCGCCAGCTGGAGGAGGGGCGGGTCAGGTAAGGCAGGGCAAACCCAGGCCAGGGGACAACTGGAAGGCTTGAGCAGCCCCCACCCTACTCCCTACCAGCATGCTGTCTGGCAGATGTCTGAGTGGTTCTTGGTTTCACCCTTTGCTCCCCACTAGCCTTGGTCAACTCAGAGCTCATAGCCTTTTCTGGGGTGGCTACACCAGCTCCCTTGCCATATTCCGTGCCTCCAGGCTTGCCCCCTCTGGCCCATCCACAATGCTGCAACTGAAGCTCCCCAGATCTGTCCTTAACATCGCTGCTGAGCACTGCCCCCTGTGGCACCTAGCACCAAGGGCAAGTCCCTAAACACTGTCCTCAAGGCCTTCCTGATTGGTCTGTGTCTGCTTCCCCCATCTCATCATCTCATCTTCCTCCATTACCCCCACCCAACACACACACACACACACGCACGCACGCACGCACGCACGCACGCACGCGCACGGCCGCGAAGTATCCACACAGCTGCCGGCTGTGCCCCAGTCTCTGAACACACCCATCACTTACAAGCCCATGCTGGTCCTTCCTCCTGGATAAGCACAGTGGCAGAGGAACATGGACATTCCAAGCAGTGTTTGGGGACAGACAGACACTTCCTAGCTATGTAACCTTGGCCAACTTACATGACCTCCCCAAGTACCATAATCCTTCTCTGTAAAATGAGACTAGAGAGTCCTACCTCATAGAATTAAGAGGGATTATGCAAGTATGGTCCACAGTAACCACCTAATAAATAATAATTATTATCCTTCTCTATCTGGAGAATTGCTTGAAGAAGCAATTCAACGTCATCACCTCTGAAAGGCTTCCTGGACTCCCACAGGTAGAGCTGGCCCTTCTTACATCTGTCACATCACCTACCTCACTATAGTGTACTTGTCTCTTCTGGGCTCATTTCCCCAGCAGACTGGGCTGCTCAAGAACACAGATCAAGTTCAAGTCTGATTTGCTGCTGGGTCCCTGGTCCCTGTACAAAGCCTGATACAGAGTGGGTGGCAGGAAGGTTGTTTGGGTGAGTAGTGACGGCCACACCCTCCACCATCCTCCAGCAAGCTCCGGGCCTCGCTGGTGGACCCTGGGCAGCTGAAGATCCTGACAGGGGACTGGTTCCAGGAAGCACGCTCCCAACGGCACCACCATGCACACTTTGGCTCTGACCTTGTCCGAGCCTCTATCCGCAGGAAGAAGAGTTCCAGGGGTGAGAGGAGATCCCAGGGTGGCAAGCCTTGTGCAGTCTAAGGCTCTGGATATCTGTGGACAGGGAGAGAGGACCCCTGGGCTCCCATCCTGGCTGCCCTAATACTGCATGTCTTTGGGTGGGCAGTGCCCTTCCATTGGCTATGGGAGGTGGGTGGACATCTCCAAGTCCCTCTGAGTGAGTCACAGCCACACTTCCTGCGAAGGGGCTCACAGAACTTCTCACCTGGGCCCAGGAGACCAGGTTGTGGGCAGCGATGGGGAGGAGGAGGCTGCTGAGAAAGAGAACAAAGAGGAGCCAGAGCCCAGGTGAGGAGGCAACTTGGGAGAGGGGAGAAGTTGCCTACTAGCCACCTAGATCCCCTCCTTAAAAACTACCTCTCCTCACTCTTAGGCTCCTCACAGATGAGGTGCCCCAAGAGAGGCTCAAGGAGAATGAGGTGAGTTCAGCATGAAGAAGTTACTAAATGAGCACAACGCCCCTGAACTGGAGGCAGAATGTTCCCAGGAAAGAGCCTGAACTGGGTGGCACCTGGGGCTCAGTGGGTAGGGCGCCAGCCCCATATACCAAGGGTCTAACCTGGCCCCGGCCAAACTGCATCAATAAAAAAAATAGCCGGGCATTGTGGTGGCCAGCTACTAGGGCAGCTGAGGCAAGAGAATCACCCTAACCCAAGAGCTGTGATGCCACGTCACTCTACTGAGGGCGACAAAGTAAGACTCTGTCACTCTGTCTCACCCCCCCCCCCCAAAAGACCCTGAACCTGGGAATCAGGAGACCTGGGACACACCCCTTCTCTTGTTTGGGCCTGATGTGGACCCAGCCTCTAAGGGAACTTAGAAATACAAGGTGTCCCAAAAAGTCACTCTACACAGGGAAAATGCGAAATTATAGCTAAGTGGCTAAGTGTACTAAATATTCATTGCAAAAAAAAATTTTTTTTTTGAGACAGAGCTTCAAGCCATCACCCTGGATAGAGTATTGTGGCATCACAGCTCACAGCAACCTCAAATTCCTGGGCTCAAGCGAGTCTCTTGCCTCCGCCTCCCAAGTAGCTGGGACTACAGGCGCCCGCCACAACACTCAGCCATTTTTTGGTTGCAACCATCATTGTTTGGCGGGCCCGGGCTGGATTCGAACCTGCCAGGTCAGGTGTGCGTGGCTGGCACCTTAGCCCGTTGAGCCACAGGCGCCAAGCCTCATTACAAAATTTTATAGGGCCAGACACAGTGGCTTACCCTTGCAATCCTAGCACTCTGGGAGACTCAGGAGTTCTAGACCAACCTGAGCAAGAGCAAGACCCTGTCCCTACTAAAAACAGACAAAATAGTCAGGCACTGTGGGGGGCACCTGTAGCCCCACCTACCCAGGAGGCCAAGGCAAGAGGATCCCTTGAGCCCAAAAGTTTGAGGCTACTATGAGCTATGACTCCAGGGCACTCTACCCAGGGCACAGAGTAAGACTGTCTCAAAAAACAAAAAACAATTTACAAAGAGATGGCTAACACATAGAGAATATTTTGTAAATGTTTTGTAAAATTTTGTATTAGGAGAGAGGCGGGACTGAGCTGGGAGGTTGAGGACTTAGACGGTATTCCCCCTCACCCCCTTGGAGGAGCCTGGGAGTCTGGCAGGACAGGCAGGGTGTGACGGTGTGGAGGACAGGTCCAACTAGTCCTGCAGCTGGTTACTAGCTCTGCCCTAAATCTGAAACTGGGGTAGCTGGCTGTAGCTTCTGACCTCTCACCCCAGCATGACCTTTGACCCTTTCTCACTAGTTCCTACTGTGCTTTCTACCCCTCCCTTCCTTTAGGGACCTGATTTCCCATCTCCATATGTCCCCCTAAAGACTTCAGATCAGGAGGAGGAGCCCCAAGCCCAGGAAGGTGAGTGGGAGCATGTATTGGGGCACACAAGGCAGTTTCAGGGATCAAAGGTAACTCTGCATCAAACTTCTATGTTCACCCTCCTCCTCCTGCGTTGTGTGCCTTGTACAGGCTACCACTGGGCAGCACCGAAGCCTGAATCTGCAGGTCACCAGGGTAATAAACCAGTCCTTGCGAATTTGCTCAAGGGCGGGGAGGAGAGGGACTCGCTCAGTAGCCTGCGTCCCACTGCTGCCCCGGGCCAAGTGGATGTGCAGGTCTGCGCGGAGGAGGCGGAGGCGAGGCCCGCGTCGCTGGGAGAGGCGCTGCTGCCCTCCGCAGCCCAGGTAGGCGGGAACGGCCCGCGGCTACTCTCAAGACCCGGAGCGGATTCCGGACGGGGAGTGCTTCTGCCCAGGTCCGCAAGCCATGGCGTCCCAGGGTTGTCGGTGGGGGGTAGGAGAAAGAGGGGACGCCCCTGTCACTTCTCCTCTTTCCGCACCAAGGCCACATCCAAGATCCTGGAGAACGGGGAAGATGCCCCGGGATCTGGCCCCTCACTGGACCGCATGCTCAGCAGCAGCTCCTCGGTGTCCAGCCTTAACTCCTCCACGGTGAGGGGGTGACGGAGAGGGGAGGGGGAGGGGGGCGCCTCGTCTTTCCGTGTCCCGACATAGCCCCAGCCTCAACCATCCCTTGCCTCGGGACCCCACGCCCAGGGCTGAACCCTCTGCGCTCCCCCAGCCCCGACGTGAGCCCTGCGCCCGCCCTGACTCCCGCACTCCCCCCGCTTGCAGCTGAGCGGCAGCCAGATGAGCCTGTCTGGGGAGGGCGAGGCGGTGCCGGTGCGCGGCTCTGTGCACTTCGCGCTGCACTACGAGCCGGGCGCCGCCGAGCTGCGCGTGCATGTGATCCAGTGCCAGGGCCTGGCCGCCGCTCGGCGGGGCCGCTCTGACCCGTAAGTGCTCGGCCGGGGTTCCCCTGGGGCGATGCCGGCGTAGGGGGGCGCTAGGGAGCCACTCTCAGCCCATCACACCCCTCAACTTTTCTTGCCTCAGGTTCCTCATCTTAAAAATGGGAATGACAGCGATTTTGGGAGGCGTGGGGGTTGAGCGAGATAATTCCTGTAAAACGCTTAGTGCGAGGCCCGAGGCCCCGGGCTAGGAAGAGAGCTCTTGGAGGGCCCCTTCCGACCTCGGGTCCTCACCTCCCCTGCCCCAGCTACGTCAAAAGCTACCTCCTCCCGGATAAGCAGAGCAAGCGCAAGACAGCAGTGAAAAAACGCAATCTGAATCCGATCTTCAACGAGACTCTCCGGGTAAGGCCCTGACGACGCTGCGGTCCCCTTAATGAACAGGATGCACCTTTCTGCGGGGCAGAGTGGCAAGGGCTTTCCCCATTCTGCTGGAGGGTCTGCAGGGAGCCTCCCCTATTAATGTGTTCTCCATTATGTAAGTCTTCAAAAAGTTTTTTTTGAGACAGAGCCTCAAGCTGTCACCCTGGATAGAGTGCTGTGTCATCACAGCTCACAGCAACCTCCAATTCCTGGGCTCAAGCGAGTCTCTTGCCTCCGCCTCCCAAGTAGCTGGGACTACAGGCGCCCGCCACAACACCCGGCCATTTTCTTTTTTTGGTTGCAGCCATTATTGTTGTTTGGCGGGCCCGGGCTGGATTCGAACTCGCCAGCTCAAGTGTACGTGGCTGGCGCCTTAGCCCGTTGAGCCACAGGCGCCGAGCCTCTTAAGTCATTTTTTAAGAGGGAGGGCCATACCAACGTCCTAGGAAATCCCCATCCTAGAAAACATCTAGTATATGTTTATACAGTTACACATATCATTTCATTCTGTTTCTCTCTCCCTTTTACATATTACTCCTATGTGGACTAATACATGGCCTGAGATGAGAGAAGAAACAGCTGAAAAAGGAAAATTCTTGTAAAACAGTGATGCCCATGACCCCCACAGAGAACAGCCTTTGCCCCACTATTCCCCACTGAGGTCAACTATGCATGGTGACTTCTGTCCTGCTGAGCTCCATGGAACTTTCTGCAACTCATGATTTTATTCCTATGTTAGATGGAAACACAAAAAGAGCTTGACCCGTGACCTGTGTGACAGCCGTGGACTGCTGACTCCCTCCCAAATCTAGCCGGCTGGCCAAATGGAGTGATGGAACATCCTTTTCTTTAAGGCAAAAAAAGAGATGTCAAGAAAAATGCTTTATTTCAATTAAATTCAGGGGAGAGATCAGAACCAAATCAGCCACACTTACTGGAAGACCCTGCAAACGTAGAGTTTTAGAGACGCCACTCACAGCTAATTACACACACTCCGGGCTATCCACTTCTTCCCAAGAGTTATGGGTTCAGGGAAGGCCAGGGTTACTGCCTACCGGGCATTAAACATCACCTTTGACTTGAGTTTGGCTGAAATGGTGGCAATGTTTTACATTTCATAACATATGTGGCTATCAACTTGTTGGTATCTAATTTGCAGGGCTATTAATGTGTAGCCTTTTCCAGCAAAGCCATCTAAGGAATTAGTCATCACCCTAAAGTTTGGTTGCATATTAACTGCATTAACTTTGCAGCCTGCAACATAGTGTTGTACACAAAAGGCCTATGGTGCCTGATGGATGACTTGCTGAACAGAAAATTCCATGACAGGCCCCACTACTAGAAAAATTGTGTCCATCAAAAGGGATGACCTCCCTGCCAATCCTGGTTGAGACTTTCCCTACTCCTCCCCAAAGGGCCCAGTGTAGCGTATCGGTATCAACTGTTTTATTCACCTGCCGGATTTTCTCCTACCATACAACGCTCCTGGTACTTTCTAGTAAAACCTAATCAAGTCCTCTAGTTAAGTCCTCCTTTCTAGTCAAGTCGTCTACAATGTATCTGTAAAGGTGATAATTTTAAATGTTCTATGTAAATTCCAAAAAAAAATCTCCCATCACAGAGGCCGTACATTTACCCTGTCCCCCATTCTGTCCTCAAGAGCAACTTCCTAATGATGATAATAACTCTGGAAACAGCGCAGAGAACAATCTTGTTACTATCTTCAGCACCCAGAAAAGAATGAATATGGCTTCAGCCCACATTATACACAGAAGAAATGGTCACTCATCTTCTGCCTAATGACCAGCACCCCTTAGAGAAGACCAGTTCCTCGAAACCCCACTGAATTATTGCCCTGTCCCCTGACACCCCAGCTCTTCGCTACAAGCCCTCTTCAGCCTTTACAAACCACCCTTACTGAGGGGATTCAGTGTAATTAGAAATCGAGTTAAGTGTTGGGGTCTGGAACCTTTATTTCTTCTTAATGTGGTATACTTAATTGCTCCTACCAGTTAGAGACACAATTACATCGTCTAGAAATGGAGACAAACAATAGATTTTAGTATTTCAACAGGAACTGAAACTGCAAGCAGAGAGCCACAAGCTACACCACGAAGCTGGAATTAAAGCTGTATGTGGAAAGGAAGAGTTTACACCACAAAGCTGGAGTTTCACTGCCAGCGAGCATCAGCCCGCCCAGCAAAAAGGAGCCACCACGGAAGGGAAGGGAGGTGGCGAATATGAGGGTTCCTAGCTTAGGGTGGGAGCTCGTGAGAACCTCAGGCATAAAAATAGGGCAGAACGAAGCAGACGCGAGAGTACAGGACAGCACTGGCTTTTTAATGGCCACAGAGATGAAAGAAGCCTCCAGTATCATGAGCGTCACGTGTGCATAATCACTGCCCCAATTCAGCCTGCGCCTATCAAGGCTTCCTAAAGCCATGCCTTACTACCAGAGTCAGGAAAGACAACGAGCAACCATCAACTGATGCTCATCTCCATTTCTAGAAACTGTACCAACAAGCACAAAAACTCCAAGGATGAGCACAGTGGTCTTGCAGCTCCCTCTGGACCCCTTTCCCGGGATTTCTACATCTCCTCTCTCAGAGCAGATCCCTGCTCTTAATATCATCTATAAGGGATACAGACTTCAACGAGCGCATCTTATTTCATCTTTGTGGAAGAAATTAACTCAGCCTCTATCACCATTCCCACTCCTGTGTGGAGCCCCGGAAAGGCCTAAAACATCATTCAGGAAACCACTAGAGTAGATGTTGTCAGCAAACTCTTCTGCTGGGAAGGCGCTGCGGGAAGTAAGAAGACCGAGAGAACCCACAGTATAGGCAGAAACTTCACTCCTGTTTGCAGAGAACTGTAGGCACAAGCCCAGCACTCCTTTGAAGGGCAGACTGATCAAGATATTTGATGCCAAGTCCAGAAAGGACCTGAGCTTAGCCTGTTGCATAAATTTATAAAATTGTAGAACCCAGAGTGAAAGTAATTCCTCCCAGAAGAGAGGTGAAAGAAGTTTCTGGGTTGAATTTTTTGTCTTTAGAAATAGCAAATCTTAGGAATCCACCATATCACTCTTTCCCTGTAACAGTGCAGGCAGTCTTTCTGACAAAATAAAACTGGTGAGAAGTCATTTCTAATTCCTAGAAATTTGCACTGACTGGTAAAAAAAAAATACACATGTAGTTAATGGGTTTGTGAGTGGTCCATATACCCAGCCACGTGGCTTCGGCACCAATCCCTGGGCAGAACGTGCTGCTGATTCTATTCTGTCTCCCTCTAGCCCGCCTCATGCTTGCATTGAATGAGCCTCTTCACCACTATTTTCCAGGCCCACCCTTGAAATAATACCAAATACCCTACACCTCTGCTTTCTGAAATTACATTTGCCATTCTTATACCATAACCTGGTATTCACCAAAAAAAAATCTCCCCTCAATTTCATCTTTAATTCAAAAGTAACTGTGTACAACTATAACTCAGACTTCAAAATGAGTTCTTTAAAAAAAAGAGAGAAGAAGAAGAAATTAATTCTAACCCTTACCTTTGGCATCTTAGAAGACTTTTGACCATGACTTACCTGTATAAATAGAAAGAACTAATTTACTACAGAAATGCCCATGGGCGAGCATGTACTGGCTAATGAAGTGTTCAGCGTGTACATGATTAACCAGCTGGTGGGGGTACTATGAAAGCAGAGGGCAGAAAATAATAAGAAAAATTGATTAGCAGCCCTTTTGTAAAGTAGTCCATGAAAAATTTTTTTATACTGAGTATCTCAGAAACAGACTGTAAGGGAAAATAAACTTGAATGACTTACCAGGAAACTGAGCAGGCCCACGGCTGCTGTTCGTGTCTTCAAAATTCCTAAAGAGGAAGGCTCAGGTGAAGGAGGAAAAAGACAGCACACCGCTTCCAAACTGACTGACTGACACAACAGGTCCTGCCAGTTGTCACAAAGCTAATTTTCTAATAGGTTGCGAAACGTCTTATATAAAGTTGAAAACTATGGCTGGGCTTCGTGTCCATTCAATTTTCTCTCTGGAGCACTCTGCTAGACCACACTTGGCTTTAACTACCGCCAGACCAATTCATTAAGAAAAAAGGTTATAGTCATGAGCCAGAATATTTATACACTTGACTCAGAAACAATCTATTCTAGGGGACATTTTCCCAAGCTAAATGCACGACGGAGCTTTCCTATTCATAAAATTCTTTAGCTAGTCTGCAATTGCCTTCAATGAGGAGAAAAGGAGTCGGGTCCAAAACAGAAAAATGCACATTGACCAAAAAGAAAGAAATGCCTAAGGAAAGGCACAGGCTTGAGGTTACTTTGCAAAGCAATGAAACTTTCTTCTATTTACTCTGATTACATGACTAATATTTACTCAGCTTAGTCCTCCCTTGAGCACAGCGACAGGCATTTCCCAGGCAAGGAAAAGAGAACATGTGAAGATCAGTATCCTCACCAGCACACCAGATGCAAGCCCAGATATGCCGCCCTTCACCTTCACCTAGGATGGTGCTGAGGTCAAAGAGAGAACAGGATGGTGCCAAAGCAGTAAGGCGTTCATTCTCTCTCTCTCTCCCCCCCCTAGCCCCCCCCTTGCAGGTGATCAAAGCACAAGTCTTTCCTTCCTTTCACTGTGCTCTATAGCCATAGGTAACACACCTTTTTCCAACCAGACCTCGAGTACATTTGCTACAGATGGTAAGTCAGACCAGACAACAAGCTATGAATGGGATAAACACAATACCATTGCCAAAAAAATCAGTACTCATAGGAAACCAGCAGAAGAACAACTACACAGCCACACAAGACAAAAAACACAATTAAATCTGAGTGGGGAGGAGGAGAGGGAAGGGACGGAGGTGAGAGGAGGAGGGAGGGGGAGGGGGACGCTACCACCTAATAGGTATATGGCACACCTCCTGGGGGAAGGGCTCACCTACAACTTGGACTTTACTTTATAGATGCAAACAATGTAACCTACTCATTTGTACCCTCATATGAATCCAACATTTTTTTTTAAATCCACCATTTTCCTATGACCCCAGGTATAAGGTCATTAATGCCACTTTACATAACTGAGACATTTCACAGGGTGGGGAGATGGTCACTAGCAGGTCTAGAGACTTGAGTTCTAGCATCGGGTCTGCTGCTAACCTGGCTGTGTGCTATTGGGTATACTTCTTAGCTGCGTTGGTCCACACAATGAGGGATCAGATGGAAAGATCTCGAAGCCCCCTCCTCGTTCTAAGATCTTCATTTTTTTTTTCCTGTGTTCATTGTCAGTGAAACAGAGGCGAGGAGCTATTTTTCAAGTTACCCAACTAAGAAGATGTTCCTGGATGATGGTGTCCAATACGGGAGCCACTGGCCACTGCTGAGCCCTTGACCCACAGCTAGTCTGGATTTCAAAGACAGTACCCAAAATGCAATATCTCATTAATAATGTTTATATTGGTACATTGAAATACTAGTATTTAAGATAAATAAAATCAATTATTAACATTTAAATCACCTGATTCTTTACTTTTTAAAATGTATTAATAGCTACTAAGAAATGTAAAATATAAAATGTGGCTCTTGCTGTATTTCTGTTACACAGTCATGCTCTACAGGAGAATTTGGCAAACTATGGCCTCAAACCAAATCTAGTCCATGGCCTGTTTTTATATACATCGAAAGCTAAAAATAGTTTTTACATTTTCAAAGAGTTGTTTGGGGGAAAAAATTATGTTATAGAAAGCATGTATGACCAGCAAAGACTGAAATATTTACTATCTTGCCCTTTACAGGAAAAGTTTGCCAACCTTTGCTCACACCTCGCTCCCCAGGGTTGGACTGCTGCAGTAAAACCCAAAGTCTTCAACACCGTGTCTAAAAAAACACTGGGAAAATATTCCCAGCAATCTCCATATTCCTACCACTGCCCTAAAGGTGATAGGAGAGGAATGAATCCCAGCAGAAGAAAGTCCATGCTCAGTGCTTATTTATTTTAATTTATTTTACTTTTTGTGGGTTTTGGCCAGGGATGGGTTTGAACTCGCCACCTCCGGTATATGGGACTGGCGCCCTAGTCCTTTGAGCCACAGGTGCCACCCTTGCTCAATGCTTATTTTCTAACTTACATACGCTTCTACCTCAGATTTCAGGTTCCTTCTTAAAAGAAAGCACCTTAGCATGGAAAAAGTTCCGGAGGGAAATATGACAATTGTAACCTCATTTTGGAGCACATCTTGGGGCAGGGGTAAGCTCATGGTGACTAACTATTCCATTGAATTAGGACGGATTTCTGCAACAGTGGACTTTCTGCTTTCTGAATTGCTAAAATCAGACTTCTCATGCATTTGCCACACGTTGTAAGTAGGAGCACACACCAACCTATGCATAGAATAAACACCACCCCCATTACCAAAGAATCAACTATTTCCCTGTGATTTCCCGGGCATAGGGTCATGAATGCCACTTCACATAAGGGAGAAACCGCACAGTGAGTGGGAAGGCCACCAGCAGGTGCAGAGATCTCAGGTCTAGTATCAGGTCTACCGACCTTGAGATTGTTTATTTAGCCTTTCCTATCCTCACCTTGGGCAAACCAGGATGAGTTGGTCACTTGAAATGTAACCAATAAAAGATGCACTACTGCATTAAAGAAAGAATACAATGCTAATCATTGATTTCTAGTAGAAATACCTTCTTTAACAAGCTACAGGTTGAATTTTTGCCTCTTCCATTTTCACTGCCTTTTAATTATTATAAATTAAGTTTTCAGTAAGTTCTCTATTAACCATTCAGTTCTTTCCATTTTATGATCTTGGATCAGATCCCTTAACATTTCTGGGCCTCACTTTTTTGCCTGTATAATATGCTGAGAAGGTAGCACTCTTCCCAGCAACTTCTGATGGAGAACACAACAGACTCCTTGAGTGAAATGAGGGTTCCAACTCAAGATTCACGTTCAGGATGACCAGACAACAGCTGTCAAGAAGATGGATTTTTCAAAGTGTTTGAAACCATTCAACACTGATCTGGAGATAGAGTAGAATCCAACATGATCCAGTTTCCAGGCAGAAGGGTATATGCATGAAGACTTGACAATTAAGTTCATGGACTCATCCTAGAAAAAATGCTACATACCACCCTCATTGCAGAATTATCCTTCCGGTCACCTTCCAAGCACTCCCTTTGGGAAGCTACACACCCATGCCAGCATCTAGTCCACCCATCAAAGCAATTTTGGAACTCTTTTTCTGGAATGGCCATCAGAGCTGTGGATGTACAAGGGTCTGACAGTTAAGTCTGTGAATTTGCCACTGTGCACTTACATTGGCAGCACTGTACAGACAACTCAGTAAGCTTCAAAACCTTGTGATACGAATATCACACAGCTCTGTAAAGTCGACCTGTAGTGCTGCCTTGCTAAGGGGCGTTTATTATTGTTGTTGTGTGTTTTTGTGAGCTGAACAACATCTCTGAAGGCTGTTCCAGAAGAAAAGTTCCAAAAGGGCTGTGAAGAGTGGACAAAGCACCAGTATCAGTGCACAGCTCCCCAAGGGGAGTACTTTGAAGGTGACCATAGTTGACAGTCACCAATGAGGCACGCAGCACACGATGAGTTCACGAACGTCACGGTCAGCCTTCATACATGATACTTCAAACCCAAAAAAGTTATATATATATCCAATAAATATGAGCCTAAATGGAGATATTTTATTATTATTCGTTTCATTCTTTGGGAGTGATTGTTTTGAAACCCAGGGATGAAATGACAGGACAAACCACTTTCACAAACAATTGAAACTGTAAAAATGGAATTCCCCTTCTCCCAAATGCTGTGGAAATCTTCTCATTGTTTAGAAAAAGATGGTGTCGTTCACTGCATATTAAACACACACTCTCTATGTTTCACGGGGGACGCTCTATTGTACAATAATTGGTCCCCATTGTTACATGCACAATTTGGCTGCTCAGATGTAAAAGTAAAACCTCTTAAATAGCTATCTCTACTGATAGCCTTAGGCCCAGGCGGTCCCCTGTGGCCACGTGCCTGCAGCAACCCATGACTAAGGCTTATGGGAGACAGGGGAGATTAAAAGGGGGTGCACCTCTAATCCTTTATTTATGTTAGAAAGGCACCCCTGAATCCTCATTAGCAATGGCTGAGTGCTGTGTCAAGTCCTCAGCAGGAGCTGTGCCCACAGCGGAGCCTGCTAAGGGAGATGAAGTGGCCCTAGGACGGGAGACAGTGAAAGGAAAAGACAAAAGCCCTGCAGTGTCCTAGCCCTGGACTGCCTCCACTCCCCTTCAGCAGAAGCACCCAGGTCCCTTCTCGGAGGGGCCATCTTCTTCCTCCACTGACCAGCCCCACCAACTCTGCACCCCTGGGAGCTCAGCCAGGTTGGAGGAAGGCGAGACGCCTCTGAATACTGAACACATTTTGACTTCTCCCATGTTACTGAAATCCTTCCTCCTCCCTTCCCAACACCTTTTACATCAGTCATGCTTTGGAATTTTTGATGTGTGTCCTTTTGAAAATTCTATGTCCTCCGTGGACTACCCCAAATGCTGCCACTCCAGAGTCAAGTTCAGATAGGCCTGGGGGACTTTTCTCCCTAATTCAGCATAGTCCTCTGAACCGCTGGAGGACCTGGCACTCTGCAGTAAGCTTCATTCTGACCACAAAACAATTCAACACGTTGCTCTGTAGTCCAGGATAAGGACATCGGAACCACTAGGACAATCCCTGCTAGCCCCGAGACAAAAGCCAACTTTCTCCCATAAAATTGTTTTAACACAGGTAAGCAAAGAGCCAGCCAAATGCATGGACGTGAGGTGAGGCCGCTTCCACGCCACAGTTCTGCTCCTCCTGGGCCTGGCTCAGAGGCTCCGTGAGGACGGGAACCAGGCTGCAGGGCACGGTAGGGGACCCCAAGTCCGCCGTGTGCTCAGAGCTACTATCAAGAACACAGAGGGGTTGCGACAAGCAGTCCATAATGGAACATTACACCAGAAGTTAGAGTGTCAAGATCCAGGCTTCGCTGTGTTACATGGAAAAAAAAAATAGAAAACAACACCTTCTACGTCTCTATACATTATTTTTAACATGTTTGACGTGTTTTAAAACTCCTTCTAATGAAATGTCAAACACCTCTCCATGATGGAGAGCAAGACACTGGAGGCCGCTGCAGAGTTCAAGTCCCAGGGGATGAGTGGTGTGACCGTGACCAGCTTTGTCGACGTGGTGACGCGGTCTCAGTTTCGTCATTGTTGAAATGAAAGCAGTAATATCCACCTCAGTGGGATGGTTGTGAGAATTAATTGGATGATGTATAAAGGGCTGAGAAGAATACAAAGTCTCAGTAAAGAATGGCTGTGGGAAATCACTAGTCCTGGTGGGGACATGAGAAATAGCACATTGAGGACCAAGGCCAAGGGTACCCAGTACTGCCAATCTCAAAGCAGGCCCGTATTATTACTAAACTCTCCCCCTGTCGTTTCCACCAGGCCGTTCCCTTCGAAATATCTCTGGCAATGAAGTGAGATCTAACCAGGGGGAAAAACATCCTTAGGCCCTGCAATGTTGAACAAGGTGTTTAGGTTTACTACAGAAGACAAAAGTTGAACAAAGTAAAATCTCTAGGGATTCTGTGGAAAAATCAGCTGCTTTACGCAGAGCTGTCCAAAGGAACCCTAAACAACTTGTCATAGTTTTAAGGAAAAGAGGGGGTTCACATCCCTGCTCTGGCCAAAGTCCTTCCCCATTCCTAAGAGATCCGTGATGGGAAACCAGTCAGCATCTCCACCCTCTCCCCAGCTGGACTGACTTGTTCCTTTTTAGCTTTCCTCGGTCAAGCCAGAGCTGTGAGCTGACCACCAGAGGAGAGTCTCTCCTCCGAGGCCAAAGGAATCACTTCCAGGCTGCTTCTCCTGGACCAGAAGGCTGAGCTTATTCTGTAGAAACCAAGTAAGGCAACGACGAACGTCCCAGGAGCCTGATTCTACAGATACCCTGATGACAGATACCCAGTTTTCCGTGTTACCAACAGTCTCCCGAGATGCCTCTCTAATACCTAGGTACGGTCACAGTTACTGGCCTCTCCTTTTTTAAAGAAGCCTATTTTCATTGCTCTAAATGTTCTATATTTTCTTCTGATTTAACGAAAACCGTAAGTTCCCCTTTAAAGCACTGAAATACCACGTTCATCCCAACATTTGTACTCGTTCTCACAAATCTTGCTACGTTCTATTCCTCCATCTAGAACGTAAGTCACAGAGTGATCTACATGACTATATCAACACTGTCTTAAGCTTTGTAGAGTGGGCTCCGTGGAAACATGTGGAAATAAAGATAACCTCCCCTTACATACACACACACAAAAGCCAAAAAGAGAGCCAGAGAGACGGCTACATCAACTGTTATGCAGAGACACACACATCTCACACAATGAGAGATGCTCTCATGTTCTTTTGCCCGCTGGTTGGTAAGAACTACGACACTATATTCCTTTAAAATTTCGGGCTAATGGTTTCAAAATGGGATATATACAAAAAAAAATTTTTTTCTTTTTTTTTTGCTGAGAGTTTTAGTTTTGAAATATACCAGGATTTTTCTACCAACAATCAATATTTTTCTTATCCTGTGAAATATCTTTAGACTGGTCATGGAAGGAAAAAGTCACTGGGCTGGTAAGTTGATATTCTGTCTCCCTGTGGATGAAGCCACGAAGAAGGGGCCTGCGGATGCCTGTACCATCGTGACTTCCGCCTCCACAGAGAAGGAAGCACCTCCCCCCATTTTTCTTCCACATCATCTCATCTGCCTTTGAACTGGAATTTCATCAATGTCTTCAAATTATTCATTTTGTTTCTCTGGGATATAATAAGTAAAGCTGCAGCTTTAGTTCAATGTTTATGGCAGTAGGTTAGCAATCAAAAACATTTTTTGGCCCCAGCAGGGTGCCCCACACCTGTAATCCTAGCACTAAGGAGTTCCAGAGCAGCCTGTGCAAGAGTAAGACCCCATCTCTACTAAAAATAGAAAAAAAAAAATTAACTGGATGGTGCAGAGAGCCCTGGTAGTCCCAGTTGCTCAGGAAGCTGAGGCAGGACAGTCCCTTGAACTGAAGGCGTTTGAGGTTGCTGTGAGATAGGCTGATGCCTTCACACTCCAGGCTGGAGCAACAGATTGAGACACTATCTCAAAAAAAAACAATTTGTTTTTGTTTTTTTGCTGAGAGTTTTAGTTTTGAAATATACCAGGATTTTTCTACCAACAATCAATATTTTTCTTATCCTGTGAAATATCTTCACAATGCTGGCACACCTTTACCCTTCCAAGAAATCCTGTGAGACAGTTTGTTTTGATTACAGGAAAAGTGTGAATTAGGAAGGTTAGGGCATTTGTTTGAGGTAACAAGCATGTGGACTGAGATTCAAACCAAGCCTATATGACTCCAAACCCTACTCCCTGCACCTGCGTGAGGCACACAGTGGTGCTCAATAAATGCTGTTGGGCCCACCCCACTCAACACAGATGGAGGCTTAGAAGTTTCCTGGGTGTAAAGATAATGCTTGCCAGATCAACTACTTCAACATAGAGCATTCAGGTTTTATTTGCAGTTCCTGGCAATACTTCCCATTTCCCCATAGTCTATCCAGTTACTCTCTTTTACACGGGAAAACCTCCCAACTAAGATCGTCTCTGACATTCCTTCACCCCCTCCTCCATCTTAGTTTTAAACTCTCTACAGAGTGGGCGCTCAGTAAGACCCTGAAAAAATACTCTCATCTTTTGAATTTAAAAAATATGAAATCACAGAGACCCAGGATCTCTGGCTAAGAGGCCCCATAGTCAGAAACACTGTAAAAAGATCATAGCTGACACCACAGTTGGTGAAAATAACAGCCTGCAAGCTGTGCCAAAAGCCCTTTTTCCTCATCTAATCTCCCATCATTCTTCTGATACAAGACAGCAAATGCATTAAATCCTTTAAACATTCATTGCAAGTTGGTAGAAAGGTATCACATTTTAAGAGTTGAAAGAATGGCTGCATACACACTCACACACACATCCACACACTCACTCATACTCACACTCACATACACAGACACCCACACATCCACCCACCAATGATACAGTTTTAAAAGGAATAGACTCAGTAAAGACTTAAAATAGTCATTTAATCTAATTGATCCTGTGTAGGACAGTGAAGAAGTTAGCTACGTCCAAATTAGATTTGGGAAGTACATTTTCCATCTTCTGCTTCTCTGGAAAAATCAGTCTCCACAACAAGCCCAGTATACATAGTTTTTGTTTATTGTTTCTACTGTTTCCTCCCTGGAACATTAAGTGGTCTTGGATATCAGAGAATAAACAGGCATCTGACTGTCACCCTACCAGCTGGCAGATTCACGTGTCACAGCTAAAGCCCACACCTGCTTAGTTTCCTACAGAATCCCCACTTTAATTAGAATTAGATATCGGTCTGTTGAGGATGTGTTCTAATTTTATTTTTTATTTGAAATCTTGCTTTGGCATGCAATACCTGTTTACATGCTTGGCCCAGGAAACCATTAAGGTCATACATCCATGGCAAAGCACTCAGTAGGTTCTCAAGACTCTGACACTTCTGATGTGAAACCCAGGAGTACCATGTTCGAGCTCTATCATTCCACCAGGCTGCGCTAGTCTGTGGATTCTCCCTGATAGCATTCCATTTCAGTGTGAAAGAACCCATCACCTCAATAGGTGGGCTCACTGTAACCACAGATATGTATTTCCACTTTGATAAAATGTAGACTTATTTATATTATGGCTAGCTCTCTCTATTTGTTTTTCTTGAATCACTCAGCTATACAGTATGCTGAATGACATATAAATATAGAAATTATGGAAATAGAGAAAGCATTTTATCCGATGCAGATCCTGAGTTGCTAAAATGAGTCACTAAAGTTTCTCTCTAGGGTGTCATTTAAAATCTAACCTTGTCCCAAATAGCAACTGACCACCAATTTCTTTGATTCCTGAAGAAAGGAGAGTTCTGAAGTGTGACTCAGCCAGAGCGTTTGCAGTATGAGCCTGAAGCACTCAGCAAGGAAGGCAGCAAAGGGGGAAATGCATGGGCCACACAGGGTGCAGGAAACGCAGGGGACGCCATCTCCTGCCATGCCCCACGCTTCCCCTTGTTCCTTGCCCTACAGACCCACAGGTCCATTCTAAACCTTCAGACAGTTTTGGTGCAGGTGTTTGTAAATAAGTGAGTTTGGAAATGTTTCTAATTCTAACTATAAGCTGTCAGAGCTAAAATTAGAAACCCGATCTGTTCACGTTTAAAAAATATAAAGTTCTCCAAAAGGGTTTTTTCCTAGCCTGAAGACAGCCATGATTTTCATCCATGGTCATAGTACATAATACTGTCTTCTCTGGTACAGCTAGTCAATGACATACCTCCATTACTGGGTGACCTGAGATCTCCCCCTGCACCCCAAAACATGTTAAAATGTACTTTCATAAATTCCCATTTCTTCTTTTACTTCAAGGTTCAGTTTAAATTTAATGCCAAACAGTAAGCATCTCTGGGCATGCACACACACAAGCAGTCCCCATAATAACCTAGGTATAGATGCTCAAGTCCCAACACACAACAGGAAATTCAGCAAAGACCAACTTTATGTATCTACAGGACTATCACACCACATTCCAATCCTAGACCCAGCAAAGCGAGCAGCCCTGACCGACTGCAGCTAAATCGGGCCTCAAAGATGCTGTCCATAAATGGCAAGAAGGAAGCTGGGTTCAGTTACAAAGAGGAAGCTTCTCTCTCCCATTTACACCAACAATATAAAATTGCCAGACTCAACCTGAAAAGTTTGCGTCATTTCAAAGCCTATCAATAATAAATGAACATTGCACAACTTCAATTAGCCAAAATTCTCAGTCATACCTTGAAAAATCAAACACATCATTGTTGATCCTTTTAGTCTTAAAGAATCCTGTGACAATAGCATTCCTCAGTACTTTTATTAAAGAGCCATTATCTTACCCAGAGTTTTAAATTTAGCTATTTTTATCTTTATTTTATTACTCTCACATTGTGCCAGCTTCTCAGGGTAAGAAGCAAAACAATAATGCTTTTTTTTTTTTCTTTCTTGGTCCCCACATCCTGGCTCTTAAAATACATATAGACAACGATTTTAGTCATATTTCTGAAGACAAAGTATTAATGTTCTTTATATAAATTGAGCCCATAGAGAATGAGATAAAAACTTGAGAACTCAAAAGGTAGAGGTTAATTATCTGGGATTACAGAAAATATAAATAATTGCCTCCCCTTGATGTTTGCCCACTATGTATTCACAACAGCTCCAATCTCACCCCTTCATTTACACCACTATTCAGAGCTCAGAACAAAAGAAAAGGGGGGAAAGAAACCTACCTGATTTTAATTTTACCTTTCTGTCTCCAATTTCTAGAAAAGATACCCATAGCAGTAAAACTGCCAGAGCCAAGAAAAAAGAAAAAAATACCAAGTCTGGGTCTTGTAACTACCCTAGAGAATCTCAAGACTCAATCAATGGTCTAACAAAGCAATAATCACTTCTCAAGTTGAATGAACTAGGTAGCAGACCCTGAAACACAGAAGTTCATCCAAGGCACTTCTTTCTACTTCAGAGGACATATAATAGATCCCTGGGACATCATTCTGTCCACTGACTACCCTCCCTTTTGGCTACATAGATTTTTCTTTTTCCGTTTGAGACACAGTCTCATTCTGTCACCCTGAGTAGAATGCTGTGGCGTCATATCTCAAAGGAACCCCAAACTCTTGGGCTCAAGTGATCCTCTTACCTCAGCCTCCCGAGTAGCTGGGACTACAGGCATCGGCCACAACACCAGCTATTTTTTTTTTTTAAGAGACAGAGGTTCCTCAGGCTGGTCTTGAACTCCTCAGCTCCAGCAATCCACCCTTCGTGGCCTCCAAGAGTGCTAGGATTACTGGCACGAGCCACTGCGCTTGGCCTACATGGAAGTTTTTGCCTAAATCTGCCCTTGTGACTAGCACGTTGGCCTCACCAACACCCTGGATTCTCTTGCCTCCCAAACTCTCTCATCACAGCCCCCTCCCCCCGCCCCACCGTCTATATTTGCTCACTCTATTCATTAACGACAGGACTGTACTAGAAAGAGGCATGTCACAAAACAATTCCAGTCCACCCCAACTTTCTTCTACATTAAGTTAAATTAGTGTGGCCCTTTCTCTTAAATGTATCACTTCTTGGTTCCTAACGCAATCCACATGCTAAGTATTCCAAACCTAACCTATACACTTGTAGTCCCTATGCGGACCTCTAACTTGTGTTACAGGGGAGGCATAAAGAGCAAAAGAAGCTCCAAATAACTTAGAAATAGTCACACAGTCACTGGCTATAAATGACACACAAAATCCCAGTCCATTTTCATATTTTCTGACTGGCCCTTAAAAAAAAAACCCAGCTCCACCGGAAAATGGACTTCCTGCCGAAAGCCTCAGCAAAAACAGCCAGCAGAATAATTCACGGGCACTGGGTTATTAAAATCCCTGACAGGTATTACTTAGGATGTTAGAAAATTATTCAGGCACATGTGTACACATATATCCACCTTCTGTGCGTGCACTCTCACACACACACACACATTTTTAGTAAGTACTCATTAAGCTATCTGAGATATTAAAACTAATCATGGCAGTTTTCCTCTAATGTTATCCTCAGCATAAAGAGAAATGAGCCCATTGTCATTTATTTTAAAATCATTCTTTATAAAAAATAGCTAATCTCTAGAAGCACACCTGGTTTATTGAAGTGAGTACAAAGATGCGGCATATAGCCTTAATGTGCTCAGCTGGGGAAATATATTTTTTTAAATGAGCATTTGTTAAGGCTTTATTTGCAAATGCAAAACTATCCAAGGCACTCTTTGTGCATGTAGAGATTTTTCATTTCAAAAACCACATTAATATAGGAGGATTCACATCAAGCCCTAAAAGCAGCCAAGAAAATTAACCCTTGCAGGATTGGAAACACAAAACACTGTAATACCAGGGTCAGAAGAAGTTCACAGCCCAGGAAACAACTGACACGACCGGAAGTGCATCCAAGGGAAAGCTGTTTCATGACACTTTTCCAAGAAAACCTCCTGACTCATATATTTAAAGTGAAAGATCTATAAAGTTGACTTGGGAGTCCCAAGTAGCAGAAAAGAAGGGAGCCTACTAGGTTAAATATCAGAAAGAAAATAAAAAGTCACCTATGAATGACATTTTGGGAACTCTCAAAGGAAAATAATGACAAATCTAGAGCTTTCCCTGACCTTCTGAGAAGGCCGGTCTCTGGGAGGAGGCACAGAGTTGTCCCAGTTGCCAAGGATGGGATATCAGAAGGCTTTCGCTGCAGGCCACGTGGGAGAGTGCGTGTGGCTCTTGGCCATGTTAACCGGGTGTTTCCTAGAGACGGTGGCAGGTGCCATTTTTTTTCCATTTGATCAGGGAACGTAATACATCTTCAAAACAATTTTCACCCAACTGGTCAGAGATGTTAAAGCCCAACCCTGAAAGCATCCCTTCGCCACTCTCCCTCAGAGGCTGGCTCTCTGCTGCACTGTTTCTTTTGAAATATATAACTTCTACACAAAAGTCTTTGGCCTGTTTGTTTTTTTAGTGCGTTGGGGAGTATTGGAGATCTGAAGAAAAATAAAATAATGCCTCCAAGTAACAAGCAGAACATAACAAGTAAGCTGGCACCTCCAGGCCCAACAAAGACAATGCCTGGGGTGCTCGCTGTGACCCCAAAGAGTTAAAACAAATCTCCAATACAAGGAATTATGTCAGGAATCACGGAGAACCTAGAATGCCCATTCCTTTACAAACAAAACCTAGAATTAGTGCTAACTTTTTCTACTTGTACCCCACATGGATACTAGCAAAGTAACAGAAGATATCATTTTAATTTTAATTTCATGTCCCCATAGCAACCAGCACACAATATCTATATAAAAGAGATTACCAATAAATAGGTATTGAACTGACTGAATAAATTAACCTGCTGGCACTAGATCAAAAAAAAAGATGCATTAGTCCAGCACACTCATATTACGTTATTCAATTCTTGGCTCAAAAATCCTTATGGCTTTCCATTACTTACGTTCAGATAAGTTCCAAACATCGAACTATTTAACTTTTTTTTTTTTTTTTTTTTTTTGAGACAGAGTCTCAAGCTGTCGCCCTACGTACAGTGCATCTCACAGCAACCTCTAACTCTTGGGCTTAAGCGATTCTCTTGTCTCAGCCTCCCACAGGCGCTGGGAATACAGGCGCTAGCCACAACTTCCAGCTGTTTTTTGTTGCAGTTGTCATTGCTGTTTTAGCAGGCCCAGACCGGGATCAAACCCCCCAGCCTTCATGTATGTGGTAGGTGCCCTACCCACTGAACTACAGGCAGCACCCCTAACTACTTAACTCTTAACTATATTTCTAGCTTCAGCTCTCAATCAACATTTTTTTCAAAATGTATTTGATCCATACCGTAATAACAGAAATAATGTTGACTTTTGAGAATCAGATCCTAAGAGTAACACAGAATGAAGATATACAACATCACAAGAAAGAGGCAAAATTATTCCCTGGTTGGTAAAACTTGTTGTAGCCTAATTGAATATGTTAATATATGTAAATGAAGGATGTGATCATGAGAAAGGGAGGCAGAGTGATCAACCACAGGACGCACCAAGGGAGAGGGGTATTAACCAGTACACTGATTAAGACTTGTGCTCTGGTCTCAAGGGTAAGCTTGTGCCTACGGTGAAATGGTTACATGGAGGTATCTGTCCTTTGAATAATCTAGTTACCACTCTTACAATTTAATACTCATCAGCCAACCTTATGAGTGCATGATGTGATTTCCTATAAAAATATCCATGATGAGCTATAAATCTACATTCCTTATATGTGTCGTTGCCCCTATGGCCCTGGTCTCCATCGCAGCAGAAAGGAACCAGGCGAGAGGCGGATTAGAAGTACAAGCTTGTAGGAGGCGGGCTAACCTTGACTGCAGGGTAGCCCCGACCAACCTCCGCAGTAGCCTTTTACTGAGACAGCACAAGACAGGTGAGGGGAGTATTAGACAATGACTATGTGCCCAAGGCTGGCCATGGGCTCGGGTTCTCTCCGCAAGGAGCACCTGTGGACAAATTCGCCGAGGGTCTGCCCCCCAGCTGTAAATCATCTTGCTGAGAGATCGTGTAGCTCCTGGCATCCTCTACATGTTTGTCCTGATCATTATGTATCTCCACTTGGATGTCCCACAGGAACATTCTTTTTCCAGTATTTTGCTGCTTAGCAAATGGCACCACCACCCATCCATGCCAACCAGAAACCTGGGAATCTCACCTTTGATCAACTTGCTGCATCTAATCAAGCACCAAGTACTGTCAGTCCCACCCTCTAGATATTTTTCTAATCCATTGATTTCTCTCCATCCTTACTGTCATTACCCAAGTCCAAGCTATGGACTTTCTGATTCCTACATTTAACAGGGAGATTATTTGGGAAACGGTAAATGGATGCATTAAATTATATTCTCTTGCATCTATCCATTTTCCCCGAGCCATGAAGATTGTGGTCCCAATGTGGGGAATAGCCGGGACTGACCAAGAAAAAAGAAGACCTTGTTCAGCTTTGCGTCTCAAAGCTGACTTGCTTGATCTCTGTAGCCAGACAGAAGCCTCAAAAGCCAAGCTTTGTAGAGCGAGAGAAAAGGGATTCTAAATCCCGAAGTCAGGGGCTTTGGCTTTTATAGTAGATGACAGTGTTGGACTACGGGCCAAGGGGTAGAGAATACAAAATGGGAAAAGAGGAGCGCACGGGCTCACGTTCCCGGGCCGCGGCGTCGGGGAGGAAGAAAGTCGGCCGGAGAGAGCAGTGGCGGATCGCGGCCGCGTGTCCCTCGCCCCCCGGGTCCCCAAGCCGGGGAGAGTTTTTAAGCCGTCCTGCAGGCTTCTCCCCACCTCCTGACCCGGACTGGCCAGGCTGAAGGTGAGGGGAGCACCAGGAGGCAGGAGAATGGCTGACACCCGCTTCCCAGCTGGCTGGGCTTCAGTACAGTACAGAAAGATCCAGAAGGTCCTGTACGCCCCGCGGAGGGACAAGGACGGTCACTCATGCTGCTGGCTGGGGAGGCTGCGAGGGGCCGGGGTGGGAGGTGCAAGGCGGAGAGTGTCGTGTTGGATTCCGGATGAAACACAGAGCCAGACTTCAGACAGCCCTGAGACCACCACGCCAGAGAGGCTCGGGCACAGCAAGGCAGCAAGGGGGAGCCCGTCCCTCACCCGGACGGACAGAACAGACCCGGGGTCAGCGGCAGGGACCAGGCGGACAGCGGGGCACCCAAACCCTCCTCCGCGGCCTCCTTCCACCCACGCCCCGGGCAAGAAGCTCCCAGTCCCAAGTGACTGAGAAGTCCCCCGAGAGGAGCCGTCTGAAGTGCAGGGAGACTAAGTGGACCCGGGAGAGACCAGGTATCACACATCACCCGAGGGGTAGGACTCAGAAGAAAAGTAAGGGCAGCCATGGAAAACGAAAAGGCCCAGACT
Source organism: Arctocebus calabarensis (assembly GCA_963573935.1). Lineage (NCBI taxonomy): Eukaryota > Metazoa > Chordata > Mammalia > Primates > Lorisidae > Arctocebus > Arctocebus calabarensis. The sequence continues at coordinate 17,034 of CAUYON010084173.1, read as the reverse complement.
TTCTTATACGTCTGAGCACAGCGAGTCAACTTTCAGCTCAGCAGCCTCCCCTGGCTCCTCACCAGGCGCTCTCAACTCACAGCTGGATGGCGAGCACCATCCAGCTGTGGGCACCCGCGCCAGGCCTTCCTTCGACATCCTTCATGTGGCCAAGAAGTCTTCATCCTCGGGCCTCGTCCGCTCCCCGCCTCCCTCTCCGGCCTCCCGGGCTGCAGGGGTCACTTTAGGGACTATTCTCTGCCCACAGTGGTCTCCTCAGAGTTCCTTGAACTTGCACTCTCTTGCACAGAGAGCGACTCTCAAAGCTCCTCCCTCACTCCAAATTCTATTCATCCTTCAACCAGAATTTAGCCACTTCTTCCTCAGACAAGCCTTCCCTGACTGGATTTTTACCCCTCAGGAAATCCTAGGCTACATTAACAAACTAACTTCCTTCTGCCGGAATTCTCAGAGCCTTTCCTCTGCTACTGTGCTTGCCCAAGAAGCAGATGGAGTAGGCGAGGTCGCCGAAACCTATTTGCCTGCAGATAGAACCCGAATCTGCAGGAAATCGTTGGATAAACGCTGACTGAGGAGATTCACAAAACCAAGGATCATGTCTCTTTGAAGACCAGAGAGTAACTAAAGACAGTGAAGATTCTTGGAAAGAGAGGGGAAAAAATACTATTCCTACGAAGGGAAGAAACTATTGAATTTCTTCCAAAAAGGTGACCAGGCAGTCACACAGTAGTGGAGGGACATTAACTGGAGTGGCCAAGGTCCCATCAGGAAGAGCTGGAGGTGAACTAAGGCGCTTACCCTCCCAGCTGGGCAGTGCCCTCCGCCCAGTTCCTAGGCCGTGGCTGCTGAGCTCCGGGCACCCTATTCTCACGCCATAGGCTGCACTAGCATCGGTTCCAACCCAGGGAGACCAGCCAGTGCTGCTCATAAGAAGTCAACAGCCGCTTCTCTGGCAGCCAGAAGAAAGAGGCCACAAGAAAAGAAAGTGAGCCAGACTGGGGCAGAAGATGAAGTGAAAACTGGTTTTCCCTGCTCCCATTTGGAGAGACTATATAGAAAGGGCTAAGCTCTGAGGTCCAGGTGGCCTCCGTCTACGTCAGTAAGTAAATCTACGAAGAAGAGCAGAAATACAATAACACTTCACCACAGAAGATGTAGGGCATTGTCCACGTGGAGCAAACCCCACTGTAAGTTAGATATGTCTGAACTCCACTCAAGGGGTTTAATAACTGAGATGTCAACGAACCTTATTAGAAGGCAGTCTTACCTATGTGACCCTCCGACCTGACCCTCAAGGATGGTCTACAGTGATGTGCCAGGATACCTGGGGGGGGGTGAGACAGAACTTCTGGCAGCACAGCTTAATAAATGGATTCTTTGGCCCAAGGAAGTTGCTGAAGTAGTAAAACGAGATGTAGTCCAACAAAAATTAGGTTACACACGAGAAAGACCTTGATAAAATATAGCCCTTCCCCAGGAAAACTACATTATCTTCTATTAGACAGGGCAGACCACACAGCCCATGCAGTGTCACCATCTAGGGTCTCAGTCATTGGGGGACCACTCGAGATTGACTAGCAGAGGAGCCATGGAGACCGTGTGTGAAGGACAGCTCACCTGGGGGCCGGCGGCAGGAAAGCCAAGCATCTGCTCCCAAAAACCCCACGGAGAGGCCAGCGGTTGGAAGTCAGCTGAGGAAATGCCAGCGTCCACCAGCCACTAGTCTGAGAGCCACTTGATGACTAAAACAGTAAGATTTTCACGGAAGGAGGAGAGGGAGGCTGAGGCCATCCATCACCCAAAATGAGATGGGACCACATCTCCTCCTCGGTTCCACCAGCCACTTCCCTTTCCTCAGCGTGCTTGTTTATGAATAGTCACAGCGGATAGACTCCCAGCCAAACAGATGACTCAGTAAACTAACCATCGGTAAGTCTGGGAATCGTCATGGCCTAACTTTCTGTGTCACCCAGGCACCCGCTATGACAAGACCCTTCGCGGGCTCCAAATGATAAAAATAGTGCAGTTTAAGATTACTCTCCGGTCAAGGAACTTTGCTTTGGCCATTCGAGTTAGAAATAGCCAGGTGTGGGAAGGAATCAGGGAACAGAACAGACTCCAAGGTGGAAAGAAGAGTTTGTTCAGGGGAAGAAGGGAATCATGGAAGAAAGGTTTTGTGAAAGACTTTTTTCTTTATTTCATGTCCAGGATCTAAGACCCAAGCACTGGCCAGGAAGCTGAAATCAGCAGTTACCTTTCCTCAGGTGGTTCTGAGACAAGAGAGAAAGCAGTGGATCATGGCGGTGGGGAGGCAGTAAGCCTGGGTCATCTGATAATTCTTGGCTTGAATCTAGAAGGGTCTCCCTTCAGGTATTATCCTGAAGAAAGCTCCAGGCAGTGTGAGGCTGATTCTTCATTTGTCACTTCTAAAAGGTGAATCAGTTAATGCTTACAATGGCTGACTCTTCCTCTTGTTCAGATTCATGCACACCTTCTAATTATAAGAAACAGGCTTCTTTGGCTTCTCTAGGCAAAAATCTGAGAGTAAGCCAACATTGTTTTTGCTGTTACTGCAACCTTCAAATAATTTTCCATCTGCTGGAGGCTCAAACTAAAAGGGCAATGATTATGAGTCAATGCATGCCCACTGGCATGGACCATCCTTTGCAAAACAATCACTGTTTCATTTTCTGTATGAAGAGCTGGGAGAGAACTGAACCATATGAAACAGGAGTTGGCCCAAGAGACAAGATACCTGGGTTGCGTCCTGACCATACCTTTAAATAGCTGAGTGGCCATATGCAAAAACAACTTAACCTATCAGGAGTTTTACTTCCCATTGGTAAAATACACAAATGTTCTGTGCAACGACCAATGGCAAGAGTAGAGGAAACACCTTGGATAAAGCGGCTGATCACAATTATTTCAAGGTGTAGAGGAAGATATCCTAAGAGTGTAAAATGGAAATATACCTTGGATTTTGAGATTAAATTTTAAAACTGTGGAGAAAGTGTTTGATGCACCCTTGGTAGTAGTGCCACAGAATGAATTGGAATGATTCAATACAGATCAACCTCAAAATTTGGTATAGAAAATGATTTCCACATATTCAAAGGCACATTGAGCAACCCTGAAGCAGATGCTGGGGGCAGTTTGACAGTGACTGCACACATCAATATTGAAGGAATCTCTATGTCTAAACTACTCCGAGTGAATTCTTTGTTACAACTCAAGTAGTAACTACATAATACAATAACAGGTTCACATGGGAGTGTTACTCTGTCTCGCTCCCAGTCTTTCTAAAATGTAGTCTGTGGTCCCCAGTCCCCAGCCATGGACCAGGCTGCACAGCAGGAGGTGGGGGGTCAGGGAGTGAAGCTTCGTCTGTGTCAACAGCCTGTCCTCATTGCTCCTATCACCACCTGCTCTCCGCCTCCTGTCCCATCACCCCCTCTTCCATGGAAAAATTGTCTTCCATGAAACTTGGTCCCTGCTGCAAAAAGACTGGGCATTGCTAAGCTGAAAGATACCTGTGATTTTCACAACACAAAGAGATGTTACTTAGTAACATGTCTGACAAAACATCTAAGAGTTCTTCAAATAAACCTTGCAAGTCCCCCTTGATTTGATTGAACATTTGTAGACTTACAAAGGGGGCAACTGCTTGTCAATAACCAAACAGGCCCTCTTAGAAGAGGGTAGTTTCTACCTTTTTGCTGAGGTGAAGAATACTGAGGACTGTCATCTGGTCAGTGGTGATAATTAACAACAGTAGCACATTCCTTAAGTGGCTTCCCAGGGGCAATCTGGGGCAGCTGGTTAAGAAATCTCAGGTCTTCCAGCCAGAGTCCATGGACTAAGAGGAATTTTTCATATTATAGGAATTCTGATAAAAATAAATAGACCACCCGAAAACAAACATGAAAATCAAGAGATACCTTTCTTTTATCTTCCTTCATTCTTCCTTAGTCGTATCGAAGTTGCATATCTTAATATAGTTACCAAAAAAATTTTTTTAAACTCAAAATGCTACAGAAAAACAGAGTGATTCTTGTTCTAGTCATTAGATGCCCCTAGATTGTTTAAGAATAAATGTTAATTCAAATATTTTATATGTGTTAACAGAAATTATTTCTTTTGTTAGAACCATTTGAGTGCCATGGCAAATAAATCACAGTAAAACCTCTGTAGGTTGACCACCCGAGGGACTGTGACAAACTGGTCAACATACAGAGGTGGTCAACATGAGCAGCGAGGCCTACTGCGCTGAGAGGTACACGTGGTGCATCTCTGCTCTATGAAAATTAGGTCAACTTAAGGAGCTGGTCAGCTACACAGGTTGTACTGTCTTGGTCTTGTTTCTAAACTATGGTTGTTTTATTGTGTTTTTTATCCTGATATCATAGGAAGAACAGTCCCTTCATGTTCTTTTGACAACCACCAAAGGGCTGTCTATAGACTCTGGAGGAACATGGGAAGGAGGGGCTGGCACATTTTTCCAGGAGTAAGGGCATTTGGAAACTCCATTTGGGTCCCTACGGCGCAAAGGGTCTTCTTTGCTTTACAAGAAAGGCTCCGCCAGCTCCTCGGCAGCTGTGAAGCTGTCAGCCATGGCATTCTTTACAAAGCTGGGTGACTGTCACTGCTGACATGTTTGGTTTTGAGCTCTGAAGGAAAACCTCACTGGAACGTTGAGCCAGGCAACGGCAGCGGCCCACAATGAAACAGCCCATGATACATCAGGTGCTTAGGAACCTTCTGGAAACTACTGAGAAAGCACCAGTGGTTTTCTTTTGATGTTTGTTTTTACTAAGTTTGCGCTCAGCCGTTTCAGGTGCTTTTCATCACAATCTCTCAACTTCCCCCTCCTGGACTTGACAGCCAGTCCAGAGACGATCCAGTGGGCTATCGATTATCTTCTCTTCTGAAGGTCATATTGGGGGGAGCAGAGACGCCAGACAAGCCACACACTTCTCTGAGGAAGATGCATGTTTCATTTTCCTTCTCAGTTGACCTCATTCAGGTTTTTACCAAGACTCAGAAATATCTTGCATCATGTAAGAGTTGGTGCAGTATGGGCAGTGGCTCAAAGGAGTAGGGCACCAGCCCCATATACCAGAGGTGGTGGGTTCAAACCCAGCCTCGGCCAAAAAAAAACAACTACAAAAAAAAGATAAATAAAAGAGTCAGTACAGTACTTGTTCTGATCATTTTCTAAGGTTTTCTCAACCTGGCATCTACTCAAAAGAAAGGACAAAATATATCTGGCAATCCTCGTAGAAGCTAGTCTATGCAATGATGACTAAACAGCATATTTTGGTTTCCTCTAATGAAAGAAAAACAATCTCCCTCTGGTAAGGCTGCAACACTAGTTCCTAGGTGTGGATCTTGCCACAATCATGTCTATTTAGGTAGTAATGACCTGAACAAAATGAAATGTATGGCTGCTGTGGTTATTATACAGGTGCCTGGCAATAAAATGCCATGCCTTTGCAAATAAAGAGACATCGGAGGCGAAGAAAGGTCAAAGAAAAAAACAGATGAGAAATCAATGTCAAAAGAGGTCACTTCATGAGCTTCAAAGGGAGCTACAGTCATTGATTATAATATCACTGAAACAGCGCAGGCCCTGTGAGATCTGAAATTACATTTCCAGACTGGATTTATAGAGCTCACCGCAGACTCTGGTTGTGCTTGTGGTGCATTAACCACAGCCTACGAGTGAGCACGGCTCAGCTGGGCACAGGCCGAGGTGAAGTCGGCTCTTCCTGGGTTTGGATGACTAGATGTGTGATCAAGAAGGGGTCAGAATAGGTCTCTTCTTGCATTTCAGAGACACTGCTGATAATATTACATTGGCGACTGGAATTAACTTTCAAAAACACAAATCTGATCATGCCACGCTCATGCTTAGAAACCACCAATACCCCCCTTTTTTCATGCAGGGGAAGGTTTAGAATCCTTAGACCGTACACACAACCCTTCTTAGGAGGCCAGCACAGCCTCCCTGTGAGACTTCATGTGAAACTCTGACTGCACACGGTACTCTTCCCCACATTCGGGTCTTCAGCTGACCCTTTACTGGCTGTCACGCCTTTTCTACCCTGGTAAAATGTTCCTTACTCTTCTCTGGTTTCATCTCCACCTCATGGCAGATCCAGGCTTGCCAAACTCTATTTCCTTTTCTTCAGGGGCACAGAGTTTGACTACCCTTTCCAAATTCCCTTGCTGTCAGCTAGGTCTGCATGACCGAATGCTGGCCCATAGGAATTACACACATATATAACGCCCCTGAAATCCTTTCTTGAGATCCTCCATATTCTCTTCGTCTTGGTGCTTCCGACTCGGAGGCGGCTGGCCCGGGTCTCTGAATACGTAGGTGGAGCAGAGCACGTACTCACCAGCTCCCTAATCCATGGTGGACTGTGACACGAGGGAGAAGTGTTTTAAGACAGCAAAATATTTAGGATATTTGTTTCAGCAGTTAGTCTATTTCGACTAATGCACTCAACCAGATATTGTTTACATTTTCTCTTTTGTTATTATGGTTATTTTTATAAGTCATATATTCTATTTCTGGAAGAAGTCTGGGTGTAAATAAAAACACATGCTGAAAGGAAGGAAGCTGAATTTACACCAAAACAGAAACTAAACTGCACTAGATTTTTTTCCATTTCTGGACTCACTAGCTGAGTTGTCTGGGACACAGTGCCACTGAGATTGTGTTCAGGGGTCCACGAGTCAGGTGTTTTGCAGGTGTAGGGTAGCTGCTGCTTCTCAGGTGTATGCAGCTGATCATAAAGAGCACTGCTTATAAGACCCTGAGGGCAGGGGATCCTGGAAAGATGTGGCAGCAATGGCAGCAGAGTTTTTCAATATTTACTATATAAATAGAGCGACGGGATAACAAAATCCATGGGCAATACTGAAAACAAAACAAGGGCCTGAAGTTTCCTCTAGAAGCCCAAACACAAGGTAATGAGGCAATCTACCACTAGCCTGCAATCCTCCCTGGAATCAGCATCTGGGGTGGCGGGGGGAAGAAGGAAACAAATGGGAGTGAAGTCTGTGGACCTAACAGCCAACATTGGCAGGAAACTTGAACCATACAGAACAAGAGAGCTGAAAGGAAGGGAAGGGGTACGCTAAACCAACGTGGAGGAGACGCAACCAGCCAGGGGATCCCAGGAAGCAACCTACCATCTACACATACAGACAAGAGAAAAGGAAGCTGTGGAAAGTAAAAGTGGGATTTCCTGAAGCTCACCTCATTCCAGAATCTCAGAAAAATTAACTTCACATAAAATGAACAATGGAAAAGCATCCAATGCCATATGAAGTTACTACGATTACAAAATAGAATAAGAAACAAAATAACATCTCTATAGACAATACTAGCCTGCTGGAAAGACGTGCCCATAAAACAGATCAAAGCTGTAACCTTTCATTTCAAAAGAAGCTCGAAGACAATAAGAAATGATATCAAATACAAAAGAACACTACCATCCGATCAGAAAGCTCCTAAGCATGGTAACAGGACTCAGAAAAGAATTAGCAATAAAAGAAAAGAAATAATTTCAATACTAACTCAACTAGACACAAGCAGAAGAGATAATCTCCTAAGAAATATAAAAGACAAAAAGAAGGAAAACTAAAAACATCAAAAAGAAAGAGAGAAAAAATATTTAAGAAAAAGAGAACAATAGTTGGCAAAAGGCAAAGTTTGCACTATTGCAGGCAAAGAAAATTGCACGTATGCATAACAAGAGATTCTGAAGGAGAAATACAAGCAAGGGAACAAACAAATACTAATTACAGTAATTCAAGGGAGTTTCCTGAAGTACAAAAAAAGTGAAATGATATTGAAAAATCATGTCACATACCCTAAAAATACTGAACTCAAAAGACCAACAGCAAGACACACTCTAGTAAGATTTTTGGGTTTCTTGCCCCCCCCAAAAAAGGTACATAGCTTTTAGTGAAAAGAATATTAAATCATCATCAAATTTTCTAAAGCAAGTGCTTTATTTAGGCTAGAAGAAAACTGAGTAGCCTAATTAACATACTGGAAGAAAAAGTGATTTTATAGCCAGCAAAACTAACTTCCAAGCATAAACTGGTAGGAATATAGACAAGAACTTAGGGAACAGTCTTCCTATATAATTCCTGTTGGAGGAACATACTGGAAAATGAGTTTCAGACAATCCAAATAATTAGAGACTATCAACGTAACGACTGGTAGTGAATATTAAATAAATAGTTGTCTGTGGATTTAAGTCTTAAAGGGAGCTAACAGGTGGAGAGTGGAGTATCTAATGAATCATTCTCTGACCATGCAAAGTACAACTATTTTAAAACAAGTGAAATCATATTTTTAAAATGGTGATGTTTTCAATAACTGCTTTAGTATTAATATTGGTTTTATCCATCTGATACTATCATGCTTATAATGTGATAAAAACAAATGATTTGTATTGGGATGTTCTCATTCTATTATCTCCTGTGCCCTTGAGAGTCAAGATTCTTAGAGAAAGAAGGAGATAAAAACGTAATGCAGAAGAGGGTAACTAGAACTCTGCAGTAGTAAATTCAAATTCAAACTTAATGAGTAAAACTCATTAAGTTCATAAAATATGCAATAAAATAGGCTCGGCACCTATGGTTCAAGTGGCTAAGGAACCAGTCACATACACCTGAGCTGGCGGGTTCGAATGCAGCCTGGGCCCACCAAACAACAATGACAGCTGCAACCAAAAAAAAAAATAGCTGGGCATTGTGGTGGGCACCTGTAATCCCAGCTACTTGGGAGGCAGAGGCAGGAGAATCGCTTGAGCTCAGGAGCTGGAGGTTGCTGTGAGCTGTGATGCCACAGCACTCTATCCAGGGTGACAGCTTGAGGTTCTGTCTCAAAAAAAAAAAAATAATAATAATAATAAAATAAACTTTGTGTGTCCTTGTGTCCTCAATTCTATCCTGTCCAAAAGGGTAAGAAACAATGACCAACCCAGTACAATGCCCATGCCTAGCACCCAGATTCTAGCAGACAAATAAGATCTCTCCCCTGAAGCAGGGGCCAGGCAGGGTGACTCACCCCTGTGACCCCAGCACATTGGGAGGCTGAGGAAAGACAATTCCCAAGCCCAAGAGTTTGAGTTTGCTGTGAGCTAGGATGCCGCAGCACACAGACTCCATCTCCAAAAAAAAAAAAAAAAAAAAGTAGGAAAAAAAAAGAGATTCCAGGCCTAGGACAGCAAATGTACAAGGTAAGCCAGAAAGGAACTCTGTTACAGGATAGCAGGGGAGCTAACAAAGGCTTTTAAGGCTTTGACAAAAGAACTCGAGAAGCAACTTGTAGAGATCCTCACTAGCTAACGTGGGACAATCTGAGCTTCAATCTTGACAGTAGTCTTGCCAAACACCACCTATAGTCTTGCCAATGGGATTGACCTCAGTGTGATCCGGTCCCAGGTGCCAATTTGCAGGAAATGCCAGGGGCAGAGGAATACAGTGAACTGCACAGGGAGTGTGTAGTACACATAGCTTAGGCTCAGGAGAAATGCACAGGTCAAATGACCCTGGCTCCTCCATAAACTGTAAGGAAATTAAAGAAATTAAGGATAAACGTACAGATTAAAAGAGAGTTAAAAGACATACCAGTTTTCTTCTTTTATAGGCAGGACTAGACTACAGAGTTTGAGGATGCACACAGGGTGATAAATGTATTTGTAAAGATACAAAGAAATGGACCAGGTGCAGTGGCTGACACCTATAATCCCAGCCCTCTGGGAGGCGGAGGTGAGCAGATCGCGTAAACTCACAAGTTAGAGACCAGCCTGAGCTAGAGCGAGACTCAGTCTCTAAAAAAACTAGCTGGGCATTGTGGTGGGCGCCAATAGACCAGCTGCTAGGGAGGCTGAGGCAAGAGGATCGCTTGAGCCTAAGAGTCTGAGTTTTCTGTGAACTATGACACCACAGCATTCTACTGAGGGTGACAAAGTGAGACTCTGTCTCAAAATAAATAAATAAATACAAAGAAATGATTACTACAATAGGATCATGATTATTTATGAGGAGTGCAAAGAACTGTAATTGGGTGAAGCACATAAAGGGGTTTTGAGGTTGGCCAAGTTCTATTTCTTGTCCTGGTTGGTATATAACACTTAGACAAATCGATGTACATACACACTTCTACATTTCTAAAATATGTAAACACACAGTACACCAAGCCAGGCATTGGACCCATGTGGATTTCTCGATTTGTATTTTATATACAACAAAAATATATTTTTTAAAAAAGACTCTGAGTTTCTCATTGCCATCCAATCTCCTACCACGCAGACAATGTAAAACACATGGTTGAAGTGGAAAGAAGGCTACAAATGATGATTGAGGTCAGATTGTGAAGGTCGGCAAATGTCTTTGCAAAGTTGCATTTAATGCGAACACTAATGGAGATATACTTAAAAGATTTTGAGTGCAGTGATTTCTTCCTTTCATCTGACCTTCTTAATTCTCTAACATTTACTTGATTCTCATATGTATATAATTAAGCTAAAGAGCTAAAGAAGGATGATACAAAATAAAAGCTGACATAAAACAATAATGTTCCCAAGGCGCGCGGCCGGGGCCACCGCCGTCCCTGTGCATGGATTGAGCCACTCTAACCCCGTTTATTGGGATTTAAGAAACTTGCTCCCTGCACCATGTATGTTAAATTAACTTTATACAGAGCTCTTTGCCTTTTCAAACATCTAAATTACTCCATTTCTCAGGGAATAGTCTAGGACCCAGGAGAAAGGAGCCAACTTTGGGTTATAACATCAAAACAACACTGAACCCCAGACAGAGAGACACACTGAGCAACTTGGGGTCTGAACACTCGAAACAAATTCACAGGAATCTTCCTGGGGAAGATAGCCCTAAAAAATGACTACTTTCTACCTGCTATTCTATCTCAAAATATATCACACTCCATGGATAGTCTCTTTTTATTTTATTTTATTTAATAATTTTATTGAATCATAATTATGTACATTGGTGCAATCACAGGGCACGATTCATATACATTCAGAAATATTTTGATCGTACTGTTACAGATCCTTCATGGCATTTCCTTGATCACTATATAAAGACATTAATACTCTACCTTTAATAAGTTTCGCCAGTACCCTGCTAAGATGCACCGTAGGTGTGTTCCCACTAATTGCCCTCCCTCGTTGAATGAAGGAGCTGTTCTTAATGATCTCTCATGTGAAACTAAAGGATGAATATCAATAGCTAAGAGAAAGAGGTAAAGACACTTTCATCATTCCATTTCCTTACTTTTGTCTCCATGGATGAGTTACCATAAGTTTGTGGCGCCCCCTCAACATGCCCCCTCCACCTGCACTACCAATAATGTAAATATTAACCAAAATTTACATTATTCCTGAAAGGCTTCCAAGGAGCAATAAACAGAATGGCTGAATGAATAAGCAATTATTATGAAATGAGATATTAAAATCAATAAATGGCAATAACAATAAGGCAATGAGGAAAAAACTTTGCTGATCTGTATGGGAGTGGAGGAACAGACTTCTTTCAAGCAACAAGCATATACCAATGATCCTGCCTGAAATTTTCAAGCTGGCTAGTTTTATCATCAGCCACAATCAGAACCTCCCTCATTCTCCTCATCTGCTCTTCTTATATTACATGAAAAAATTTAAAACAAAATAACGTGTCCATTGAAGAATCAGTACACTGAATGAGTGGAGGCTAGCAGTGTGTTAGGTTAACTGAATGTGTTGTCCTCAAAGGGCAAATCCTGACTCCTCTGTGGTCACCATTCCCTACAAAGTACTACATTACCTGGTGCTTATATCATACAAATACCAGGATATCATACATTCCTGAATATCTTGAACTTCAATATATTTTACATACGGAATGTGTCAGTTATTCCATGCTTAGGAATATATACAACTACTATTTCCTCTTCTATACAATTTGCACTTTTTAGCATAGAACTGAACACTTGTTCCCATAATCTTTTTTTTAACCTTAACTTTTCTTTCATTTATTTTATTTTATATATTTTTTTGAGACAGAGTCTCGCTCTGTCACCCTAGCTAGAGAGCTGTGGTGTCATCTGAGCTCACTGCAACCTCAAACTCCAGGGCTCAAATGATTCCTGCTTTAGCCTCTACAGTAGCAAGGACAGGCACACTCCTGCCTAACATTTTCTATTTTTTAAGTAGCGACGTGATCTCGCATTCTCAAATGATCCTCCCTTCTTGGCCTGCCAGTGTGCAAGAATTATAGACATAAGCCACCACGTCTAAACCTTAACTTTTCTAAGCTCCAAAGAAGCCTTCCCACCTTATATAAATCAGCCTAAAGTAGTCCCTCGCCAATCTGCAGGGGACAAGAACAAGACCCCCAGTGAAGTCTGAAACCACAGATAGTACTAAGGCTTGATATATTATGTTTTTTAAATCTAATAACTGGGACGACTAAGTGACTAAGTGGTGGGGAGCATGTGGATACACTGAACAAAGGGATGATTCACATCCCCAGCAGGATGAAGAGGGATGGCAGATTTCATTACCCTACTCAGAACACCATGCAATTTAAAACTTATGAATTGTTAGTTCTGGAATTTTCCACTTAATACTTCCAGACCATAGTTGACCATAAGTAACTGAAACCACAGAAAAAGAAACTGGATCAGTGAGGATTGTTGTATTTCCTACTGCTGACTTTGTCTTCTTCGTGTTCATTGCTTTTTTTTTTTTTTTTGCAGTTTTTGGCCAGAGCCGGGTTTGAACCCACCACCTCCAGTATATGGGGCCGGTGCCCTACTCCGTGAGCCACAGGTGCTGCCCCAGTTGCTATTTCTTTAACAAACTTCATCTATTATCTTCTTGGCTCTTTGGCCCAAAATTTATCAACTTGAGAAAACTCTTCCAGATAAACCTAGGCCATTTTAAAATACTTACTCAGTAACTCCTTCTATCAAAATGTGTGTGTGATTTTTCACTGTTATTTCTGTATTCTTTAATAACCACTTCATGCCACGTGGCAAACATAAACTGTATACCTTCCACTAAACTATCAGCTCCCTTCAGGCCACGAGTTCTCATTTCTCATTTCTTGTGCTTTCACTGAGAGTCTAGCACAGGACTCTGCCCACAGCAGGTTTGCAATATATACTTAAATATAATGACTCACTAAAAAAATGTAATGAACAGCTACTACATGCCAGGCACTTAGATTATAAAAACTATTTTTAAAAAGCCCCCTCCCATTGGAATATTGGAGACTCAGTGGGGTGAGGAAGGCAGAGAAAGGGCAGTGAAGAAGATTAGTTACACATAGGCAGATAGAATAAATAAGTATAAAACATTCAAGGTAATGAGAGCCAGGTGTCCCACTGTTAAATAAGGGAGTCAGAATTTTAAATTAGAAAACTAGACTGAACTCTCAGTGTAGCACTGCAATCGAAAGTACCACTGTGAACTCAAGTTATGTCTGTGTGTGTTGTGTGCACGATACATGTATACGCGTATGTGTGTGTGTGTATATTCACGTACATAAATACTTAAATATATCTCACAGCTCTAACTACCAAGAGAACCTGGGGGCAGTAATGCCACAAAAGCAATAAATATAACTAGAAGCTAGGCTTACACATCAATACCATTTTCTACCAGAAGGAATCAGGGACCCCTGAACAAATGATTAACTCCAACTCTAAGATGAACAAAGTACATATAGAGATGAGCCGGGAAATCCTGTTGTGTCGGAAGGTGAGGAAGTCCTCCAAGAATGATGAGGCCATTTAAACATACAGAAGTTGTTTGAAGGAGCCAAATAAAGGAATTTTTGAGTAAATGAATAAAATAAATGGGAGTAACATCAAAACCTACTGAATTAAAATTATAAATCCTAAGTTCAATACATGTACATTTAAAAATGAATACATTAAGAAGTTGATGATAAATGGAATATTAACGTAGTTTCAAAGTATATCCTATAAAAATATGAATTACCAAAGGAGAAAAAGTTAACTTTGTAATGGAGGAGTTTGGCAGACACCATCTTAATTAAGTGTTCAAAGGAAACATCTTGAATGAAGGAACAAATTCAAATCACACACTATACCAGGATGCAACGAGAAGAACATAGTATTCAAGATATTCTTGCCAAACACGCATAACCTGAATATAATCACAAGGAGATGCAGACAAACTCAGATTGAGGACCTATACTCCTCTAAAGCACCAAGGCACAGAAGTCAAGAGGCGCACAGAGAATTCACTTGAGACAGAGAGAAGAATGAAGCATGGAGGAAGAAGTCATTGGCTGCCCTACAATGGAAGTCGTGCACAGGAGAAGAGCAAGAGTAAAATTTCTAGGGGAAACTGCTCTGAATTTATAATTGGCTATTATCTGGTATGTATGTGTATCTGCATACGATGATGAGAACCAGGAGTTATTAACCATTTTTGTGCCACAGTCCCCTTAGAGAGCCTGGTGAGGCCCATGAACTCTTACTCACAATAAAACTTTTAGGTTTTAAAAAACGATTTCCAAAGGAAACCAATTATACTGAAATACAATTATAAAACTGTTGAAAACTTATTTGTTTTTAGCACTATATGTGATTTCTTTAAATAATGTACTTTCTAAAATGTATGTATATGCTCATTTTAAGGAGAGTCTAATAATAACCATAGTTGAGAAGTACTAATAAGCACAAATCATATTTCAGGATACCTAAAGCAACTGTACTGTGTCTGTGAACAACAGGTTAAGGATACATGACTTAAAACTTAAAAAGTTTAAATATCAGTGAGAACTAACAATCTCTATATTTACTTCCATTGCTATTTAGCAAGAATCTTGAAGGGCAGAGAATAAAGGTGAAATAAGATGATCACTAATCTAAATTATCCCATTTATAAAGAACAGAGTTTCAATTAATGTTTTACCATACTTAAAAAGGCTATACAATATATATGTAACAGTACATGGCAACAAATTAATAAATCTGATAATAAACAAGTTAATATCTAATAATAAAAATCATATTGGTTCTATAAAATGAGACTATTCGTACTTTACAATGAAACTATAAATTGCTAAGCTCTGGCATTATGATTAAAAATTGTAATACTGAATTATCTCTAAGCCATAACTGAGCAAATTTTCATACACTGAATTTTAGGAGAAAAATATTACCTATTTAGAAAAATACTTGACAGAGGTTGCTAAATTTTCAAAAGGATACTACTATTTCCAATATATACTCTATAACTAGAAAGTTATTGGATGGCTATCTGATATGTGTAGACATTAATGAAAAAAAATCTTTTGAAATATAAATCCTGACTCTAAGCCCTCTTAATTTGGATACTACCTAAGTGCAGTATTTGTCACATTGCTTATGTGGGCGTTAAAAGCAAACCATTATAATCACTATAAAAAGCATTCGAAGTTTAATGACATTTTTATTAAATCACATCCAACTATAAACATTGTAAGAATCAACAATATGATCACAACTTGAAACAAATATTAGATGTGTACACCTGATTATATTAATTCCAAACATGCCCTACTTATGTGTGAAAATCTCCATGCCACTTCTATGCTTAACTGTTTTAATGAAGTGTAACAGTATATTACAATATAGTAAAACAATGAAACAATTGTGCCCCACCTTGTCACTTTGCAGCTTGATTCAATTAGATCATTTTCAAAGTCAAGCAGGCTGGAAGGCATATTATATTCCAATGGGGAAGTCAGTCTTTTCAAACGCAAAAGACCAACACAAAATTTTGCTCCCATCTCTTCCAATTCTCGAGTACCAATCTGTAAACCCTAGAAACATAAAGTAATATTACACATACTTATGGCTGCATTTCATTAAAGTTTTATAGAAGAATTTATAACTATATTACTAAGATTAAAAGACTGGTACTCTGTATGAAACTAAGACTGAACAAGTATAATGCTTCACAATATAAGATTAGTCTATGTCACAAAGGAAATCAACTATTCTAAAAGACCATTTCTAAAATGTCTATTCTCATTCCTTATTATACAAACTATTTTCACCAACATGCTGAGGAGAAAAAGATAAACATTTTTGATTACTCTTCTACTCATGTAAAAAACAACATTTTAACAAGATCTTATTAGTATTTCTTGTAATCCACTACTTTGAATGCCAATTTTGAAATACTATAATGTTAAAATCAAGGCTCCAATATGTACGCTTGAACTTTACCTTACGGATACTTTTACTGTATGATAAGAGAAATTGGTCAGTAAAAAAACAAATGAAAGGTAACTGTCAAAACAAAAGAATCAAACAAATCTAAGCCAATGACACAGTAATACAAGTTCCTATGCTCTGTGTCAATTAAGATGCCCATTTCAAATTTTGTCTACTAAAGTAAAAAGAATATTTTGCTTCAACACCCCACTCTTAATAACTAACAGCTTATTAATAATAAGCAATACAAGGCTTAGCAAAACTTAAATGTTAGCACATTAAACCACAAAAAAGGACTTCAAATTAAGATACCCCTTACCATTTATTTTTCAGATAAAATTCTTAGATGAAATTCTCACACCAACAAAAGTTATAGGTATATATGAGAGCAAACATAAGAGAAAGTGTTACTAATATAAAAACATTTCAGGCCAGGCACTATGGCTTATGCCTACAATCCTAGCACTTTGGGAGGCCAAGGTGGACGGACTGCTTGAGGCTAGGAGTTCAAGACCAGCCTGGCAACATAGTAAGATCCTGTCTCTACAAAACATTAAAGAATTATCCAGGCACAGTGGCTTGTGCCTGTAGTCCTGCATACTCAGGAGGCTGATCCAGGATAGCCTTGACCCTAAGGCTGCAGTAAGCTGTGATTACCCTGCTATACTCAAGACCTGGCAACAGAGCAAGACTCTGCCTCAAAAAAAAAAAAAAAGAAAGAAAGAAAGAAAGAAAAGGAAGGGAAGGGAAGGGAGGGGAGGGGAAGGGGA
>CAUYON010084168.1:0-21679 GCA_963573935.1 Arctocebus calabarensis | reverse complement strand
TGATCCATATTTAGAAGTTTTCTCCTGACCCTTCAAATATGGACCACAAGTGTGATCTCACCCTTTATCCTCTCTCCCCACTCCCTCTCCCTCCGATTCCCTCCCTCTCCCCTTTCCCCATCTTCTTGTGTAATAATTGGGTTGTAGATGATGGCAATTACTCTTTTTGATTTATCCACTTAGTTTGACACAGATAGAGGGAAAGCCCCATCCAAGGTGCTTGTTGACTTCTAAGAGGTTTTAGTTCAAAATACTCTCTATATTAGCCAGGCATTGTGGTGGACACCTGTACTCCCAGCTGCTTGAGAGGCTGAGGCAAGAGAACTGCTTAAGCCCAAGACTTTGAGGTTGCTGTAAGCTGTGACATCACAGCACTCAACCGAGGGCAACATAGTGAGACTCTGTCTCAAAGGAAAAAAAATACTCTCTATGCAAAAGAGTCATATTTGGGGATGATTTCCCCAAGATTCTTCAATATTTGGGAGGAAATTATGCTACACAAAAGAAACAGGCATTGCAAAGTCCTGGAGAAGTCCATTTGACAAACACAGTGATCATAGAAAGGATAGTAAGAGATGGAGTCACAGAGTTAATGAAGTCCCAGATACTGTAGGCTTGGCGAGTACTCCATGGTCTACATATACACATTTATCCACTCATGGATTGATGGGCACTGAGCTGTTCTCACATCTTTGTGTTTATGAATTGTACCCTTATGAACTTTTGAGTGCAAGTGTCTTTTTATAATTTCCCCCCTTGGGGTAAGTTGTCCAGTAGTGGGATTGCTGGATCAAATGGCAGATCTTTTAGTTCTTTAAGGTATCTCCATACCACTTTCCACAGAGATTGTACTAACTAGTTTGCAGGCCCACCAATGGTGTCTAAGAGTTCCTTTTGATCTGCATAATGTTGAACCATGAGTGAATAAATTTTCCTTCAGGTCTTTGACATTATTAAATGAAAGACAAGATATACCAAAGCTATTTTTTAAATACACAAAATAAATTAATAAATGATAAGAATGATTATAAGAGCTCAAGTGTGTGAGAGAAAAGGCACAGAATTTAAAAATATATTAGATCTAAAGCTTAATGCTCTAGACATCAAAAAGAGAAAAAGGATATCAGTAACTATAAGAAAATAAATTTAACATGCATGTGAAATGTAAAAAACTTCTAGAACATTAAACATCATTTTTAAAATTAACATAAAATTAGAACTTTCCAAAAATAGGAAATTAGAACTGTTTTCTATAATAAATACACTAAATATATCATTTAAAATATAAAAAACAAACACCAAAACTAAAAGCTAAAGAAGTGGCAGCTAAGACTCATCCTGACATCAAGAAAGTATTATATTATGAAACTTGGAGACTTGTGTGTGTATGTATGTGTGTGCATGTGTATGTGACCCTACATGTATTTCATTAGGGAGAGAAATGAATGATTGAAAGGAGATTTGGGAATCACAGTACAGTCACCGTGCCCATGAAAAAGTTCAGAACAGAAGCTGAAATGTAATCTTTAAAAGGAATTGAAAAGCTTCAATGCACTTTATATAACAATGAACTGGGATTAAAATGGTGGCAATGGAAAGGTAGGAAGTGGAATTTGGCCAACACTATTAAGTGAAAAAGAGGAGGTGAAGATAAGAACAACAAACTGTATTGCTTTGGACAGTGTAGTTAAGTTGTAAAGTTATTAACAATATTTCCAAAAATTTCAGTCTTTTTTAAACTATAGAAGAAGTAATAGTGGAAAGATTTTATTCATAATATGAAGAGGATTTTACTTTATAATTATTTTCTGAATTACACAGACACATATGTTTTATGTAGTCTTATTAATGAACCATATATCTCAAAATAAAAATAAATACATACAGAAAAGATTTAGTGCAGAGTCTGAATTAGGATGATTACTCAATTAAGATTTGTTTTATTGGTACTGATGTTTCACTCTAGTTTATAGACCCTGCTCCCCCAAATCAAAGTAAATGGTTGAAAACCAAAATAGTTGGTGGAAGTAGGTAGTTTGAGAAATATATTAGCTAAGTTCTCAGCATCCAAAACCGAAAAGAAATGAAGTAGTAGATAATTTTACAACATTCTACATACAATTTAAAATTTAAAATTCAATCTAACTTGTTACTTCTTACAAAATATAAATATGTGAAAATACAGTGTAATTCACTTACATACATAACAAAAAAGATCTGAAAATCTAGAGTATACAATGATATCAAATTATTTAGCTCATTTTGAACTTCTTTAATTAAAATAAAATTAAGGGCCCAAGTGTGTGAGAGAAAAGGCACAGATTTTAAAAATATATTAGATTTAAATCTTAATGCTGTACACATTAAGTGCCTGTGCCTCAGTGGGTAGGGCACCAGCCCCATACATCAAGGGTGGTGGGTTTGAGCCCAGCCGTGGCCAAACTGCAACAAAAAAAAAAATAGCTGGGTGTTGTGATGGGCACCTATAGTCCTAGCTACTAGGGAGCCTGTGGCAAGAGAATCACCTATGTCCAGGAATTGGAGGTTGCTGTGAGCTGTGATGTACAGCACTCTTCAGAGGGTGATAAAGTGAGACTCTATCTCAAAGGAAAAAAGATTAAATTAAGTCATTTTTCAAAATCTCTTGCAGCTTATATGAACAGACCTGGCATTTGTTGCTAATAACAACAAATAATTTTTCTTTCCTTTTAAGGAAAATAATAGTTTGGCTAATATTTTTATTGTTATTTGTTTATGTTAGATGATAAAATAAATGGAACACATTCCCCTTTTTTTAATTGCATCATCATATTTTGGTGTGGTAAATTTTGTTAAAACATAATATTTTCTTCATTCTTATTGATCTGAAATGAGTAATGACAAAAATATCATCATTCAGGGATTATTTTCTAATTTATTTTGTTTTCTCTCATTTGAATTTATTGTATAAATTATTATATATCTAAAAGTGAACTTATAAGGGACTAAACTTCAATTTTTTAAAGAATTTCATAATTTTATTTCTTTTTCTTGTATTTATATTAGGTCCATTCATCATACATCATGGAACATGAAAGGACAATCTCTGAACTCTCAAAACCTAATTGCATATGAAATAGGATTTGATTATGACCTCATTCATTTTTTATAAAATTTATACATATATATATATATATATATATATTTTTTTTTTTTTTTTTTTTTGAGACAGAGCCTCAAGCTGTCGCCCTGGGTAGAGTGCTATAGCAACACAGCTTACAGCAAACTCCAATTCCTGGTCTCAAGTGAGTCTCTTGTCTCCACCTCCCAGGTACCTGGGACTACAGACGCCCGCCACAAAGCCCGGCCATTTTTTGGTTGCAGCTGCCATTGTGGATTGGCGGGCCCGGGCTGGATTGAAACCCGCCAGCTCAGGTGCACGTGGCTGGCGTCTTAGCCCGTTGAGCCACAGGCGCCGAGCCAGTAAAATTTATATTTCAACAGATTTAAGGGTACAAGTGGTTTTTGGTTCCATAAATGAATTTTATAGCAATGATGATTTTAGTGTACCCATTACCTGAACTGTGTGCATTGTACCATGTAGATAGATTTTTTTTTCTTACACTTCCCTCTCAGTCTTCCCTCTTCTGAGTCTGCAATGCCCATTGTACCACTCTCCATGCTCTTGTCTACTTGTAGCTTACCTCCCACTTATAAGTGAGAACAAGCAAAAATCTCAAATTGTTAACACCCTTTAATGTCTTTGCAGCCTTAACCATGTGATATGTATTAGCTGTAGAGAATGTTTGGAATTATACCCAATTAGCAAAATATCTCCACTGAGTTAATCTCTTTCAGGACATGAAGGAGTATGTTGATATCAGAGGCAGAGAGACCACATAATCTATATACCTTTAGTGCATAGAAGCAACAGAATCATGAAATCAAGGTGATCTGAAGGTGACAAAGGTGGGCGAGGAGGGTCAAAGAGCTCCGGGAGTTGAATTTTCCAGGTTTACGCATTAACTCATCACTTTTCTCAACATCTCATTCATGTTTCCAGAGTATACCTGACTATCGATAGAATTAGGGAAAAAGAAAGAGATAAAGAGTGATCCAAAAGTTAATTAATAAACACATAGACAACACAATTATTGTTCAGAGAGGCACTGTCTATTAAAAGCAGAAATAATTTCTCCTTTTCTTTTAAAAGAAGGCATATTTTTCTCGGCTACTTGCCCTAAGGTTTAATAATATGTATGTCAAAGACTAGGATGTCTTTGGATGTCATGATTTGTGTCTGTTTCTAATTTGAGTTTGTCATGAGGTATTTTGAAGCAGCATTACTATTTTACTGGTAAATAGACCTAACAATCCTACTAAAAATGTCAACATTTAGACACTTGGATTTATATCCCCTAATCTTATTTTTCAATTATCAATCATTAGATTTACAAATTTGTAAACAGTTTATTCCAATTTGAATTATTAGAAGTATGCTATAGCTCAAAAAGAGTCCTCATCATGACCAAATATTAATTACCATTTCTTCTTTGATGTCGCTAAACTGAGCATCCTCATGTTGTGTAAATATTCTTAAAGTTATACAAAATAAGCACTTGAATATATAAATTATATGTGTAGTGAAATATTTTATAAAAGTTTTGCTAAAACCATTAATAATGGAAAGACATTATCTATGGACATGTCTATTAACTAAAATTAAATGCTTGCTGCCATTTTTACCTTTTGTGAACATGGATATGTGCAATTGTAATGAACATACTCAAATATTGCAAGTAATCCCTATGCAGAACTATTACTTTTAATTTAGAGGTAGTGCTGAATTTCTATTTATATAATGTTTTAAATAGACTCTACTTAAAGTTTTTTTCTTTATTATAAAAAGCTAAGTCAACATACACATTTTTTTCTAAAAAATAATTTTGAACACAACTAACAAACTGTATATGTTGCAAAATTAAGAAAGGGGCAAATAAAAGAGTTGAAATAAACAGAAAAAGTTGGTTAAACTGGAGAGAGACAGAGAGAGAGAGAGAGAGAGAGAGAGCTAAGACCAGAATAAAGAATAGAATGTTGTTGCTTAAGTCTTGATAGCCAAAGGAAAGAGTAAGAATTTTTCTCAAGAATATTTTATTTTTTTCAAATTGAATTCTAAGAGAAATTTGTTACATAAAGCTTCATATTACACACACCCAAACATATACATCTGACACAAATAAAATGAAAACATTATGAATTAAACAATAATCCACATATATTAAATTTCTTGCCTAGGGGGGAAAGGATAAACACTATATCCTTTCCCCCCTACCCCTAGGCCCAGGAAAATCTAATTGTATTTTATAGGCAAAGAAGACTAAAATTCCTGAACAGAAACAGATTTCTCAAAACTTTTGTAGAAATAGACGATGATGTCTCTTCCGCTGAAGGCCAGGCAGTCCACTACCTAACTCCCCCCATCCAGAATTCTCAGACCCCTTCAGTATAAATTAATATTGCATCGTGAAGTTGTAAAGACACCAACCCCACTTCTATAAATGCTGTAAGTCATTTTTAAGAGATTTATGCAGGTTTACAATTCTCTACTGAATTATTATCATAGATTCAGTAAAAATTTTCCACTGTACCCCCATTTTATGTCTTTTGTTTTAGTCTCAGTCATCGAGAGATCCTACTTCACGTAGATATCAATACTTTCATATAATGAACCAGCATTTCAAGACCATCCGGTTTACCTTCATCATCCTGAGTCATTAAATTTACTCAGATATTAATATGATTGTTTACCTGGAAGAATAAAAAATCTTTAAGCTTGTAGAATTACCCTAATGCCCACTGAAAATAGAACTGCAGCTCTAATAGTTTATGATATTCTTTTTGACCTTATGAAACACCATCCTAAAGCTACAACTTTATTTTGTCAATTAAGGCTAATTATGGTCATACCAAAAGGAATTACAAAACCGAATTTCATTGAGTTTTAGGTTCCAGGGGAAAGTATCTTCGGTGCAAATTTAATCTGACACTTTTTCCAATATATATCCAATATATAACTGATGAGCCATTTCTTGGTTCATCCAAAGTTAGATAATCAAGACAAATCTTATAGATTACAAATTCTTGCTTGGTTTCTCAATGGGTAGCCACTAGGAATTGCTACTTCTTAGCATGCCCATCCTGCTTTAAAGCTTGATTTTTCCACTACATATTATTCATGCCTCTTATCTATTTTTACACAGTTTGATACATAACTTCAAAATAAATACAAAATAAATACATTTTCTAATAAGTTCAACATTTGAGCTACCACTGAAGCTATTTTTGGCACTGGAAGCAATTGAGATCGCTGTAGGATTTATATTCAATGGCTTATGTTTGTGATGTCTATCATCCAAAAATGTCCACTGTGTGCCAAAATCTTCTATTTTAAATATTAAAGTCATGACCTGCATCAGTGGGAGAGATAAGCTAAGATTAGGGCAATATGTCTATCTTGATATCTTTATGTCAGCTCACTTGTATGTAAAGCCCACATAAGTAAGCATGCCCCACTTTGCCTTTCTTAAAAGGGCTTTCAAAATGCTGTGAGATTAGATTTTAATTTTCCTTCCTTCACACTACTGGACTCAGTTCCAGCTTCTAAGGTGTTTGTTTTCCTTTTGGACAGATAAAGAATGTCTTCTTGCCTTTCTATATCCAATTAAAGTAGAATGATGCCATCAATTTTAGAATCAATACTTCTTCCATACATGCAGAATGGAAGGAGTACAATAACAAAAGAAATTAATAATTTGTAATATAAACTTTATAGAATTGGATATGGGAGTGTAGGGCCAGACAAAATTATTTGGTCTTTCTCGCCCACAGTGCCGCCAGATGTGGCTGTGTTTTTTCTAGATAACCATAACTATACACAGCAATGTCATAATATGACCACTGTAATGATTACTGTTTGGCATTGTGCCATTTATAGGTGTACTGGACCTTCTGCTTCTGCAGAAATCGTATGCTAGCTTACCTATTACTAGGAGCTAAGGCAGACTTCCCATACTTGTTTGCCTGTTGCCTTGAATTGAATAAAACATTGTACCTGCTGGTGGTGCCTATGTTCCTCCCTGGCTTGTCCGAATCAGAGCATTTGCCTTACAGGGAGATAGAGAATTCTTCTCTACTACGGTACCAATGGTGTCTAATTTGTGCTACATCTGAAGAAGAAGGATCCTTTGTTATCAATATAAACCATGAAAAACCAGCTATGGGATACTAATGGTTTTAGACTATTCTCATTTTATACTTCTTTAACTTAACTTATTAATATTTCTCCAAAGGATCGTATTTAAATTGTCAGTGGCCATATAATTCAAGAGTAACTGTAGTTCTTATTCTTGATTAGGTTCTCCGAATAGCACTTAAGCTTTTCTTTTCTTTCTTTTCATTAAAAAAAATAAAAAGTTAGACTAACTGCTTCTTTGAGTTCTGCTAAATGATTTGTTTCATTTGGGATTTGCAAATTATAAACCCCATTTGCTAGAGAACAATCTGATCATAGCTGCTACTCTGTGGTTTAAATTAGAATTTTGGAAATCTGAAGATTTAAATTAATGCTCACACCCAAGGTAACAGAAAACCCTCTACTCAACACTCATAGAGAGAGTAATTATGTATGAGAACCTGAAATTAGAAGCTGAAATTAGAGGTATATTCACTCAGCCCCGAAGAACAGCTATTTTTTTAGGCCTCATAATGAAATGATTCCAGGTAAGATAATATACACGTCATAGCCATTCTGTGCCACGTTTCTCACCTCTTATTTTCTTTTCTTAACTATGTTGACGGCTTTTAACTCCTTTCTTTTGTAAGAAAAAAAGTTTTAAACTATTTATAGTAGGGCAATATTTGAAAAAAGGTTTCTCTTACATTTAGAAAAAAGGCAAAAAAATGCCATGCTTCAATAAATTTGCTTTTGGTTTATTTAATATTTATAATGGCTAATATAAATGAGAGTTAATTTATGTGTCATCACAGTAATAAAAAACTTATTTTAATAGTGAATATTCTATGAAATGTGTTTTAAAACTTCTGATAAATTGTTTTCTTATAATTATTATGCAGAAAATATTCGTGAAAATAAGTTAACAATTATTAATCTCTGTTTTGGACCAGGCATTGTGTTTATTACTTCACAAGACGTGTGTCATTAAATCTGGAGAGCAACATGTTACTAAGATGTCATATATATATACACACACACACACACTCTCCAATTTACCATAGACATGGAACTGAGTGATTTTCCTTAATTCACAAAGCTACATTTCCAAAGTTCAGGCTCTTATGGTAATGTGTGCTTAACCTAGAGTGGTGAACATAAAACATTTATTAAAGTAAAATCAACCATGTTTCTAACATATTGAATTTATGTTTTATGCAAAATTAATTTTACATTAGAAAAAATATATAAACCATAGTACCATAGTATATCAGGTTGAACAGTCAAGTTTGCAGATTCATCTTAGAGTTTGCTGAATATCTCATTGCTGAATATCACTATCATCACCTTCCAAGTACTCCCTTTGGGAACTCTGCACCCATACCAGTCCACCCTTCAATCAATTTTAGAACTCTTTCTCTGGAATGACTATCAGAGCTGTCATTGTAGGAGGTCTGGCATCAATTTCACAGTAAAAAGTGCCTTTAAGGGTGGATTAGCCCCATGGCTTCCCAAGGGAGTACTTTGAAGATGACAGTGCTGATATTCAGCAATGAGGTATGTAGCATTTCTTGAGTTCATCAACTTAACTTTCTCACCTCATTTGAGTTCAACTTAATTGTCTGATCTCATATGTATAAAAATAAACTGAAGAAATGAAAATTTTCAGTTAAGTATGTGAGCAGACAAAATTTAAATATTTTCAGTTAAAACCAGATACAGCAGGGCAACCATTGCTAAAAAGTAGCCAAAAATAAAGAAAAACTCTGGTATCATCAGTAGTGGTAACAACTATTTCTGGACTTTGGTCCTGATTGAACCTATTTGTCTAGTGCCTTAATAACATAGAGGGTTGTCAAAAATCACAATGTTCAAGATATACGTTTAACCATATATCTGGTATGTCTAAATCATAGATGTATTTTGCATTTATGTCAATAGAGTTAATGGAATCTATGTAAAACCTTCATTTAGCCTAAGTTTGGATCTATATGCTTTCTTGAATTAAAAAATAGGAGTAGGTTATATGGCTATTATTTGTAAAATTAGACACGGTGTTAGAAACTTTGATATTTCCTACTCATAAACTTCATAGAATATTATTGATATAAAAACTTCATTTTAGAGTAGAGCTATTAATTTACATCTCCCATTAATTAATATGATTTACCAATTAATTAATCTAATTCATTTTAATATTAATCATATTTTGTACCAGTAAATTAATTTCCATTTCTTTACCACTCTTATAAGAAAATATAAGGAAGTAGGAATACATAAATTCTGTACTCAGGACTATAAGATGAATTTCCTATGCAAATTATACATATGTTTATAATTCATTCATATAATTTTAATAATTTTTAATCACAGATTACATTTTCTCCTCAAATTATAGAAATCATGTTCAACAAACCCTCTCTCAATTAAAAGCATAAAAATATACCTTCACACTGTATTAATATGAGAACATATATTGGCATGAATATTGGCATGCTGTATAAGACAATTTGATAATCAGTGTCAAAAGCCTTAAGATAAGCAAATAATAGCACTTCAACAGTTTATTCTAAAGAAATATATAAGAAAAGAGTACATGTAAGGACAATATTGTAATTATCCTTATTGATTAACAAAAGTTAATTTGAATAAATGCAATATGCATTATAAATCATTGAAAATTCAATAATATTAAAACGACATTGAATAATTGAGTTATAAAATGTAAAATATGTTAACAGTATAATCAACTAAAATTATATACTTACAGCCTAGCTCATGCCTGTAATTCTAGCACTTTGGGAGGCAAAGCAGGAGGATTGTTAAGAGGGCAGGTATTTGAGGTTTCAGTGAACTATCATAATTCCATTTCATGCTAGTCTTGGTGACAGAGTGAGACCATATCTGTAAAAAAAGATTATATACTTGCATACACATATTTACACTAATCACTGGAGTAGTATTCATTGGCAAAAGTTGACAAGAAAATGATTAAATATATATTGGATCCATCAATTCTTCATGATGAAAACAACCAGAAGGAAAAAAATAAAAATAATTTCTTCAACATGACAAAAAAACACATATGGAGAACCCACATGCATCATTCAAATAGTAACAGAATAAAAAATTTACCCTAAGAAAGAAGGAAAGAGGAAGATTCTACTTTAATTATTGCCACATAACATGGTGTTGAAATTTTAAGCCAGAACAATTTGACAAGAAAAAAAGTCACCCAAATTGGAAAGGAAGAATTAAAACTATTTTACTAGGAAAAAGCAGAGAGAAGAGGGAAATAAATCCAAAATGTAGAAGGAAGAAAAGAAAAAGAATAGAAAATAATAAAAGATTGATGATGATAAAGTATTAAAATAAGGAAAGCAATAGAGAAAAAATCAATGAAACCAAATGTTAGTTCTTTGGAACAATCAGCAAAGTTAAAAAAAAAATATTTAGCTATGTGGAACAAGGCAAAAAGAGAGAAGACTCAAATTACTAAGAACAGAAAGAAAAGAATGAGCATGATTACTGAGTCAACAGAAATAAAAATAATTATAAAGGAATAATACGATAAATCAGATTGTATTCAATAGATTACACAATTTAACTGTAATATACAATTACCTGAAAGATACAAACCATTAATATCAAATCAAAAAGAAATACAAGTGAAAATTCTGAAGTACTAATAAAATTTCTCATGATAAAATGTCTGGGCCCAGACAGGTTTGACATTGAATTCTATCAAATATCCTGCAAAGAATTAATAGCAATTCTTCATTAACTATATTCAAAAATGGGAGAGCATAACATTTTTGTCATTTCTACTGTTCGGGATCATTCCATACACCAGTTTCCATGCAGTTTCAATTTTCTTCAATCCGAAGGTTTTCTTAAATATTTATTGCAGTTCAGGGGGGTGCATGACTCATGCCTGTAATCTAAGCATGCTGGGAGGCCGAGGCTTGTGGATTGCTTGAGCTCACGAGTTTGAGACAGAACAAGAACCTGTCTCTAGTAAAATATAGAAACATGGGAAGGGAGAGGAGGGGTAGGTTCAGGTGGAGGGAGGGTAATTGGTGAGGCCACACCTATGGTGCATCTTAGAAGGGTACAGGCGAAACTTACTAAATGCAGAATACAAATGTCTTCATACAATAACTAAGAAAATGCCATGAAGGGTATGTCAAACAGTGTGATGAAACATTTCAAATTGTATATGAAGCTGGCAGTTTGTACTCCTTGATTGCACTAATGTACACAGCTATGATTTAATAAAAAAAAAAAATAGAAACAGGTGAGACAAGAGGATCACTTGAGCCCAATTTGGAGGTTGCTGTGAGCTATGACGCCAAAGCACTCTATCCAGGGCACCACTTGAGACTATGTCAAAAAAAATAAATTATCACAGTTCAATATTGCTGGAGGTGAATTATATTATTTTTCATTTATTTATTTATTTTTCCTTTTACTAAGTCATATACACATAGATCATGAATACATTTATGCATATGTGGGATACAAAGTGGTGACTTTTTTATACAATTTGGAGTGCTTAAGTGCCATTATTTATCCATCATTTTGAGTGCTTTCTTAAATTAAAAATAGAATACCACTTTTTACTTTTCTTTTCATCTCCCATCAGGCATTGAAAGATATGATGTCAAACAGTTAAGTTTGCAAATTCATCCTAGAAATCATGCTACGTACCTCGTTGCTGAATATCATTACAGTCACCGTTGAAGTTCTTCCTTTGGGAAGTTATGCACTAACACCTATGCCTAGTCCACCTTTCAGAGCAATTTTAGAACTCTTTCTGTCCTAGTTCTAGAATTAGTTGTTTTTCAAGAAACTCTTGTTCCTTTAATTGAAGAATGATGTCAACATTATGTCTTGACACTAGGTGTGCTTATTGATATTGGCATACCATGTATGTATATTGATAATGTACATGCAGACATGTATAATATTTAGGTAATCATTTGTATCTCTATTAAGCTAAATATTATTTTTTAATTTTTTTCAGAGTATTAAAGATGTGCACACATTTTGGGTACATAATTGCATTTGTACATTTTAAGTCAATGTTATAAATGTACCCTTCTCCCAGAATATGTTCATTGCATCCATTAGGTGTGAGTTTATCATCCTTCACCATCCCTCCTTCCTCTTATTAGATTTGCCTTGGGTTTTTCATCCATATGTGCTACTTGACTAGTTCCAATTTAGTATTGAGAAAATGTGTTCTTTGTTTTTCCATTCTTGTAATACCTGACTTAGAAGAATGTTCCCCAGTTCAATCCAGGGTGTTACAAAGGGTACTAGCTTGTCCTTTTTAATTGCTGATTAGACTTCATGGTATACATGTACCACACTTTATTGATCCATTCAAGTATTGGTGAGCTTGGACTCTTTCCACATCTTTGGATTTGTGAAGTGTGCTGCTATAAACATTCATGCAAGTGTCTTTTTGTAAAATATGTTTTATTTTTCTCTTTGAGTGAATGACTTATAGTGGGATTTCTGGATCAAAAGGAAGTCTACTTCTAGTTCTTTGAGATACCTTTATACTACTGCCTATAGAAGTGGTATTAATTTGCAGTCCCACCAAGAATAAATGAGTATTCTTTTCTCCCCACATCCAAGCCAGCATCTGTTGCTATGGGACTTTTAGATATGAGCCATTTTCACTGGAGTTAGGTGATATTTTATTGTGGTTATGATTTTCACTTCCATGATGATTAGAGATGTTGAGCATTTTTTCATGCATCTGTTGGCCATTGAATATGTTCCTTTGAGAAGCTTTTGTTCCTGTCCTTTGCATACTTTTTAATGGGGTTGTTTTACTTTTTTTTGCTTATTTGTTTGAGTTCTTTGTAGATTCTAGCTATCAGTCTTATATTAGATGTACATCATACAAATATTAGATTAAAAATTTGTTAGTAAGACTTTTTGGGCAGTACAAATCATTGATCCACTCAGCTACAAAACTATAACTCACATTACTCCTTGAAACTATCTACAAAATTGATTTTAATAACTACGTATTCTTCATTTTATTTTGGTCATTCATTTTGTTCTTTTTCCTTAAGAAAACTTTCAATTTTTAACTACTTTTTAGAGAGTTTTGTGGTATAATAGATTGTAATGTGCTTTGGATTAAAGACATTTCAAAATTGTGTTTAATAAATGCCCCAAAACTTTTATGAAATAAACATTCTAAATATATAACTAAGTCATATTATATGCTTAAGACTAACTAATTGTACTGACTCTTGAAGAGAAAAAGTCCATACAATTTTATGCATAGAGAGAAAGCCTCATTATTTTGAGTAAGAGACTAAAATTTCAGAGTTATTATTTTCCAAACTTTTGATTCAAAACAGTTCAGAATGGTCTTTAAATTCTGTGCATTCCTAAATTATGCTAGGAATTATAATTATTCTTACCTTTTATTGTCATTCTTTCTGTTAATTACATTACCCATATGTTATGGCATTTTATTAGAAACTACCATTGAAAACTTAAGGAAATAGAAATCGAATAAGCCGATCAGTTATCAGGCAAGATATTTATCTTTATTAATAAAAATCTAGTCAAAATAACTCTGTTATCCACATCTCCAAAGAGAATTCTAAAAAATTTTCAATTTTCCAACATTTTCAATTTATGTTAATAATTTCAGCAATATAATAGTAATAGAGTATAAAATATAACATTATTACAATTGAGAAAATAAATCTTTTTCCTTTCACCCAACCAATCCCTAAATACTATTTTTAGTACTTCCAAAATCTTTGACTAAATCATTTAATTTGTCTCCAGCTTCTTTGGTATGACAAATTACTATCTACATTCTAAATACAGTTGGCATTATACGGTATTTTTTTGTTGTTGTTGTTATAAAGCAAAAAAAGAAATCTGGCATACAATACCTTACTAAAAGCATGCATTTAAAGGATTATAAAATAAAAAGTTTTAAGAATAGTAGGAATATGCTTAGGCTTCAAATAAAAAATATGACAGGTGACAGAATTCTTTCTTGGTTTTTTATGTCTTCAATTGTCTGTCTCTTTTTAGGAGGGGTTCATTTATATTGAAGAGAATAGAAAAGTGTACAACTAGCATATTCTAAAATCCTAACAGTTTGGATTGAGTTGTAAAACCAAAAATTCTAAAAACAGTTCTTATTTTCTTATCTCAGGTCAGTTGCCCACTCTTAGAAGAAAGCAGTAGTCGAAAGAATATTTTCCTCTCAATTTATTGACAGTTAAAGAGTAGAACAGGAATTTGTCAAAATAGAGTACATGGCAATGGGAAGTCTGTGTCTTTGTGTTGTAATGGTTAATTTTGTATGTCAACTTGAACGGGCTAAGGGTTGCTCAAATAGCTGTTAAAAATTATGTCTGGATATGTCTGTGAGGATGTTTCTAAAAGAGATTAATGTTTGAATCAGTAAATTAGTAAAGAAGATCACCATCACTGATGCAATTCGGCATGATCTAATCCCCTGAGGCCCTGAATAGAACAAAACAAACCAGAATGGGTCAATTTGCTTATTGTAATGGAGCTGGTACATACCTCTTAACCTGCTCTCAGGTACTGACACTACAGATTTGGGGGCCTTCAGACTTGAACTTGAGTGCCACCAGCAGCTTTCCTTGCTTCATCTTACAGACCAGATTGAGTGATTTCTCAGGTTCCTAAATATCTTGAGAAAATTCTTCATAATAAATCTCTTTATTCACACACACAGCCACATACACAAATACCATATTTCTATTTTATCTGTGGACTCTAACTAATGGAGATTTGGATAAAGAGAGTGGGGTCTAGAGAAACGAAATTAAATGATGACTTTTCTAAATTGGTTCTGGAGTTTTTGTAATTGGCTCTCTAATCAGATGCGATGTAAAGGTGTTAATTAGCTCATTTTATAATCTTACTGTGAGAACATTAATTGGGATAAGCTGAGGGATGTGTAGGAAGTTCCAATGAGGCTGTAGTCATAGATTTCCTAAATTCTGATAAGTTTTCTTTGCCATTGGAAGATGTATCTCCACTCTTACTGGAAGCAGCCTCCACCAAATCAATGACAATGTCATTTCCATCCCCACTGGCATTGTTCTATCCACCATCATGGTATTCATCTTCCAACCTGCATCAGAGAATGATTGGTCATATTATTGCCTAAAGTGGGTTCCCCTGAGGGAGTTGCCTTGCAAGTTGCAATGCTTATTCTCCTCAGGACCCACCCCCATACTCCGTCTTTCCTCATACTCCTAAAATAGACACAAGTTTCAGCAGACTCCTAAAAATGAGAAACAAAGTGTGACTATATGTTGTACTCTGAACTACTTAAGGTTTTTAAGTTACACAAGCAAAAATCCAGGGTAATATGTGTTGGAATGGATAGTAAAGGTGTGGAACAAGGAACATGAATTTGCATCAGACTAAATTTATCATATATTGTATGGTCTCACTGAGCAGATATTTTACAGTCAATATAGTAGGAGTTACATAGTATCAAAGGCCCTGCAGTTTGCTTTGTTTGTTGGCTGAAATATGCATTCAAAGATGGCCTACTGTGAGTGAATTGGAAATGGCCTGCCTCAGTTTAGTACATAGGAAGAAATTCAAAGATTTAAAGGGAATGACTTTTTAGAATTATTTTGCTATTTAAGACCTACCTACTCACATTGGTAATGCTCAGAAATTTTAACTTTCACCAAACTGTAAGAACTAATTTTTTGAGGGAAGCCCTAGCACCCTTGAAGAGCTCTGTGTATCTTTTGTAGTTTGTGTTTCCCGGGAGAAAAGAGCAATACTGAGCTCCTCATGTAGCACCTTTCCCAAGGCTGACGGGTAGATTACACTGGACTGCTTCTCCTATAGAAGGAGCAGTGTTTTTGCTTTCCTGGACTAGATACTTTGGATATGAATTTCTCCCCCTTCATATAATACATCGGTCACAATTACCAACAATGGACTTAAACAATGAGCTAATGATTATGGAACTCATTAGTCTTAAAATATTCTCTAATGCTTTTTCCCTTCCAAAATTAATCCCCTATGGAACAGCATTAGTAGATGTGGCCTTTGAGAGGTAACTGAGTCATGAGGGTCATAACTGAAATTAGGTGCCCTTATAAAAATAATTTGACAGAAAGAGTTCACTCCCATTGCCCTTCTGCGTCACTATGTCATGAAAAATTATTTCTTCCCTCTGGAGAATGTAGCATCAATGAGCCTTCTTGGACTCAATGAGAGGCTTTCAACAGACAACCAAACCAGCTGATTTCTTTGTCTTGAAATTTTCATCCTCAGAACTGTGATGAAATGAATTTTTGCTTTTTATAAATTATTTTGTCTTGGTTATTTTGACATGGCAGTAAAATATGACTAAGACATTCACTATCCTGGAGCTAGTTTGATAGAATGGTGAAATAATCTTTTGAAGATTCAGTTTCAGTGCCACCTCACTGGCTACACCTTATAGGCTGTGACAGTATTCTCCAGGAAACTATAAACACTTTGAGTTAGCATCTAATATATAGTGCTGTTTCTCTGAAAGCTATCATTCAAAAGTCAAGTTATTAAGACATGGAAATGGGAATGGTACCACTCTCTATTACCTTGGTGACCCATTAGCAAAATAGTTTTTCTTTTTTTTTCCTTTTTACATATACATGTGTTTATTAAGTTTCTACTTTTTGCCTTCATAGAATTACAAAGGCTTAAAATTTAATGACAATAACAATGTTTAAGATAAGGATTAGAAACAAAAACCACGTGAAGAATGAATGAAGATAAATATATTCAGAAAAGAAAAAAATAGTTTTTCACCATGACATTGTGCTCTGATGGTCTAAAGATCTTATTTCCAGAGTAAGGACTGCTTCTACTAGGAAACACAATCAAGCACTTTGGTCACCTTATGCTGCTAAAATCAGCAGGCAAAAAAAGAAGTTATGCTGTTTGCTGCAGTGATTATTCCTGACTACCAAGGGGAGATTGGACTATTGTTCCAGAAGAGAGGTAAGGAAGAATACATCTGAAATGCAGAGATCCTGCAGAATGTTTCTTGGTATTAGCAAGCCCTGTGATTAAGGTCAGTGGAAACAGGCAGCTCGGTAACCCAATGCAGGCAAATATACCATTGACTCAGACACTTTAAGAATGGAGATTGTAAAAAAAAAAAAAACGAATGGAGATTGTGTTACCCTGACTAGTAAAGTTCCACCCTTGCTGAAGGCAAAGGATAATAGAAGAATGGATAATAGAAGAAAGTAGCTATATCCCAGCAATGACTATGTGGCCATTACAGAAGTGGGAATTATACATGTTATAAATATTTCTTGCTTGTTTTATTATGAAGACATTTGTATGTACATACACAGATATTAAGCAAGTAGCAAGTACACTTTGTAATATACACATATTAAGCAAGTACCCCTCTCTCTATATATACATGTACTAATTTAGTTTATTTCTCTTCTGTTTTTCTTTTATCAGGTAACATAGAATATATTGACTTTGTATTATTATTTAAGTATTGGTAATTTTATATCCAGGTATTTATGTTGTAGGATATCAGAGAGGTAAACATTAACCAAGGACTTTACACCCCATTCCGAGGAAGGAATTGGCACACTTTCAATACAACACAAAGTAGTTGTATAAACAACAGTGAACACAAGTTTCCTTTTCTTCACATCTTCACCCATGATTGTGATATCTTGTCTTTTTGATAACAGCTATCTTATTTAATCTTTAGATGAAGGGAAAAGAAGAAAGTGTAACACAAAAATAGATCAAGAAAGAACAATTTTGTTTTTGTTGTGGTACAAACTTCCAAAATTAATAATATATACTATTTACTTAGTTGCTTCTCAAATAGCAATGATCACACACTATAGTCTGTCAATTTTATAAGTAAATTTTTTTTAAAGACAGAGTCTCACTTTGTTGCCCTCCATACAGTGCCGTGGCGTCACAACTCACAGCAACCTCAACTTCTTGGATTTAAGAGATTCTCTTGCCTCAGCCTCCCAAGTACCTGGGACTACAGGCGCCTACCACAACATCTGGCTTTTTT
Organism: Arctocebus calabarensis; assembly: GCA_963573935.1. NCBI lineage: Eukaryota > Metazoa > Chordata > Mammalia > Primates > Lorisidae > Arctocebus > Arctocebus calabarensis. The sequence goes on along the minus strand of CAUYON010084168.1, from coordinate 3,368 downwards.
TTTTTTTTTTTTTAGAGACAGAGTCTCACTCTGGCTCAGACTGATTTCAAACTAATGAGTTCTGTCTGTGTCTCACACCTGCCTCAGCCTCCCAAGTGGTGAAGGAAAAGGAAGAAAGTGGGATTACAGGTGTGCGCCACCACGTCCAGCCTGAGTACATATTATAAGATAAATGTGTAAGGCAATTACAGGTACTCAAAAAATATTATTCAGTGAAATCATGTGTATTGTTTTATTTTTCTGTGTCAATACTTTACTGTATCATTAAGAGTAGGTTTACCTATTTTAAACGTGAACAATACCATTAGTTATTATTTTTCTTATTCAAGTCGTATAATCTTCAGTCTAAGCACTATATAAAGACATAAATCAATCCTTAAACACTAAAGAGACAAAATGAAAGTAATATAGACTTTTTGATATTTATACAACAGTTTGAAACTGCTATACTTACAATAACAATATGTTGTTTTGACTTGGAAACTGCGAAAAAATAACTGGAGATGTCAGCATTGGAGAGTACATGCAGACTAGATATCATATTCTTACCTTGCCACTGCTCTGACTACAGACACACTTTAAAGTGAAATTTGTAGATAAAGAGTGTTTGAAGAGAAGATAAACTATAATCCTTTAACACACTCTAGGCAAATGACAATATTTGATCGCTCGGTGAAGTTGCCATGAAAATTACAGACTTGAGAATTGACTGAAATCATAGTTCTGAAAACATAATTTAGAACTGATATAATTACACAACATAACAGAAACAAAATAGAATAGCCTGTATGCTCAAGTACTGTTTTTTCAAGATTAATTTTTAAGGAATATTAAAATATTTTTTAAAATATTTTTTATCACAGATGAAGAGGGATATATACATATTCTGCCATGCTTTCTTTTTTATTGATGTTTTCATAAGTCCCATTGCTGCTCAAATCTATGGAATATGTAGTGAGAACCAAAAATATTACCATCAGATAGCAATTCAAGTAATTTTTTTCAAAAATATTTACATATATAAGTGTATGTGTGTGTATTTTTTTTGAGAAAGGTATCACGCTGTCACTGGAATGCAGTGCCATGCTCCTAGCTCAATACAACCTCCAATTCCTGGGCTTAAGTAATTCTTCTGCCTGAGCCTCCCAAGTAGTAAGCACCACCATCCCAGATAATTTTTCTTTTTTTCTCTAGAGATAGTGTTTCATTATGTTGCCTAGGCTGCTCTCAAATTCCTGGGCTGAAGTAAATCTCCCACTTCTACTTCCCAAAATACTGGAAGTACAGGGAAGAGCTAACACCCCTGGCTAACAGATACAGTTTTATTACATTTCTTTAGGGGAAGAAAAGTGCCATATTGTACCTTTTAAATAGAGGCTTTTCTCTTCACTATTTATCATGAAAAAATATTATTGGATAAGAATTATGAATTTTTCTTTTCTTTTCTTTTCTTTTCTTTTTTTTTTTTTTTTAGAGACAAGAGTCTCACTTTTTTGCCCTTAGTAGAGTGCTGTGATATCACAGCTCACAGCAACCTCCAACTCCTGGGCTTAGGCAATTGTCTTGCTTCAGCCTCCCGAGTAGCTAGGACTACCTGTGCCGGCCACAATGCCTGGCTATATTTGGGTTGCAGTTTGGCCGGGTCTGGGTTAGAACCCACCACCCTTGGTATATGGGGCTGGTGCCCTACCCATTGAGCCACAGGCGCCACCCAGAATTATCTTACCTTGCTGTGCACATTGGTACAATTAAAAATAACCATCAATTTAGGTTGAGTGCTGGAAGATGGCAGCGGAGACGGTCCCATAGCCCATCTCTCCCCAGTCAGAAGGTGAGAAGGTAGGAGCTCTGGATCTTTCCCCGTGTGAACTATTGGAATGAACAGGCAGCGGGTGAGACACAGAGATCGGGAGGATTGGAGTGTTTGAAATATAGTTCTTAACCATGGAAACTGTTGCAGACCATTTCCCGCAGCCCTGGCATGAGCTGAGGGGTCTGGACTCTGCCAGACTAACACATTGGAATGTCCAAAATGGCGAGTGCCTTTTCCTCAGATCAATGAGAGAGAGAAAGAATGGGTGACCAGCCAGCGTCACACTAGGCGGGGACAATAGTGAAGCCTGAGAGGGGTGGAAAAGACACTTTGAGCTGTGGAAGTTGGTGAGGAGGGCCCCCGGGCACTTCAGCTGGAGAATAACTCAAGTCCAAGTTCCCACCAACAGCCCTGCAAAGCCCCCTCCCCTCCAGCCTTCACAGAGGCTGGGAGCAGCTGCGAGCCATGGCCATTGCAACCACCGCCCCGGGTGCTGCTGCGGTTGCTCCGAAGACGCCGCCCTGTGAATAGTGACACACCACTGTGGCTCTCGAGATCTGCAGTGACTGCGTGGACCCTCCCCTCCAGCCTTCACGGCTGCTGCGAGCAGCTGTGACTGCGGCCATAGCGGCCATAGCAACCCCCGCTGCTTGTGCTGCCGTGGTCACTCGGGCGCTCCAAAGTCGCTGCTACCGTGAGTGTGGTGCCCCACGAATAGTGACACCACCCCCGCTGACACCTATGCAGCCACTGAGATCTGCAGCGACCGCGAGGCCCCTCCCCTGCAGTTGCCACGAGCCCCGCTCCCGCGCTCCCCTCTCACAGCAGATCGTTGTTGCTGAACTGGACTGCAATTCTATATACATATAAGAATAATAATATTTTTGAGATTTTTTTTTCTTTTGAATATCCTTTTCTTGGAGGTGCTATTGACAAATAACTCTTTACTTCATTTTCTTTTCTTAGACTGTTTTTATTACATCCTATTCTCAACTGAACATTCTTCTTCCTCTCCCGTGTTAATTTCTTTGTTCTCTCTCCCCCTCCTCTCTCTCCCTTCTTATAGCTTCTAAGAGTGCTTATATCATATTTGTTAGAGCCTTTTCTTCTTTGTTATTCTCAAGTATTTTATAAGAAGCATTTTAATTGTAGAATTCTTTTTTTTTTTTTCTTCTTAGCTGTTGTTCTGTGATTGGCTGTTTGTTTGTTATGTTTTGTTTGTATGTATGTCAATGTTTCCTGACTGCGGGCGCATCTGTGGGCTTAGGCGTCTGGTAGCCCTTCTACGAATGTATTAGTCCATATGCTATTAATGTGATTAGTTTTATAAATGTTTTCCTTGCCACCTTGATACTTCAGTTCACCCCCTACCCAGGATTGGAAGTCTAGAACTCCAATTCATCTACATTCCAGGCTGACTGCATTTACAATTGGACTGGAACTCTTGAACTGTACAGGCTGCAGTCACCACACCAGTACCTAGGTGGAGGGCTGGTCAACCACAACCGTAGAAGTCTCCAGTCCAATCTCACTCTCCTGCTCATATAGCTAAAAA